>JANIHY010000209.1:65918149-65930866 GCA_027479065.1 Erythroxylum brevipes | reverse complement strand
CTAGTTTGTAATTTATAAAAAAATTCAAAAATTATTTTATAAATTTAAAAAATTATTTGAAAAAGTACCTGATATTAACCGGTACTAATACAATATCATACCATAACTTAATTTGATACTAAATCCGAAATGGAATTCGTACATCGGAGTTATCTTATGCCAATCTCTTTCTTGGTTCGGACTGTACATTTGACCCTTTATGTAATATTTCTCTTGACTTGCCGAAGAAAGTTCCATGATTTTCTAGCTCAAGGAAAAGTTTTCAACCAAAACTAATAAAGAGTTTAGATTTGGTCTTAAAGATGTGGTTTGGGACAGACCCAATTTAAGGTGAAATTATGGGTGCGAAATCTTGTTCGACCTCGGTCGAGATCTTGTTCGACCGTTGCCCCCTTAATTAAGTATTGTACCATTTAGTTTGTCAGGGTGGAGTTGCGACTCGAACTCTTGACTAAAGGGTTTTGTTGGCCCAGTGGTGAGAGGTGTGACCTTTGAGGCCAACAAAACTCTTTGGTCAGAGGTTCGAGTAGCAACTCCACCCTGACAGACTAAAAGGCACAATACTTAATTGAGGGGGCAACGGTCGAATAAGATCTTGACTAGAATAGAACAAGATATCGCACCCACAACCTCACTTTGAATTGGGTCCGTCTCAAACCAAGATGGTATATAAAATGTCTCATAAAATAAAAATAAATTTCGTATCAATTTTTAAATTCACGTCACGTCTTTTAGATACAAAATATCTACTTCTTTATTATTACCGATCATCAACTTTTCCTCTTTCTTATTCGATTTTTTCTTTGATTTGACTTAGAAGTTGGGGATTCTCTGTACCCCTCCCTGGCCCAACCCTGGACAGAAGATTTGGAGTCTTAGAAGTGAGCTCCTTAAACAGGAAAAAATAATATAAAACTGAAAATTTTGATAGCATGCAGTAGGAAATATTAAATTACTCTTTGAGTTCTTTAAGATCAATATTAATATCTCTGATACTATTTTTGGCTAAATAAAATAAAACAAATTCACAACCACCCAAGTTAACCAGTCGCTTATGTCATTAACTAAAGCATTTCCTTCCCAAATGCAACAACATGATTTGTCTTTTCAAGTTTCTTAGATAAATACGGACATGGTGGCAACGACTAGCCTAGGAACGGCTTTACATTGCTTCATGCCAACTTGTTAAAATACAATCATGAATCGGTTTTTCCGGAAATAGTGTACAAGATCCAAATACAAGTAGAAGCTCATCAAATGACCGAACGAGGAATGGTGGAGAGGAGGCGTTACAGGCTACGATGACCAAAACCTACTAAAAAGGGCTCTTCAGCTTCACTACTCAGGAGCCAAATCCAAATGGGCGCCGACTCTTTTTGTGCGTATGAGAGTAAAGAATGAAGCAATATTGCTTGCCAGACCCAGAACGATTGCCAGCTTAACCTGTCCTCTCTTTGGAATCAGACGACCTGATGACAAACCCTGAGTGTATCTTTCACCCTTCATCGTACCATTCCTACCAACGCTTCCCAATGCCATTTAACTTCTCAGTGACCAGTAATAGTGTTGAAAGATAACTACCTTGTCTTTGCTGTCGTTGCTTTTGTGCTTCAGCTAAATGGTTGGCCAAGTTAGTGCTCGTCAAGGTGGATTATATAGAGAGAGACGGGTATCCTGGAAACACGCTTCAAAGCTCAAACCTTAGCCTTTTCCGTTGACCTTGATGATTCCCAATTCTATTGGTAGGGGCGTTATCGTCACGGGGGTGGCTTCTCAGCGACGCCTCTTTGCTTACAGAAGTTTTTTTTTTTTAACTCACGATATATTTTAAGAAGGTCTTAATTTATGAGAAAATATCTTTAAGTCAGTTATTTTTAGATTAATTTTTGCTTACATCGGGTCAGTCTATAAGGAATAAAATGTTGGTTAAATAGATTTTTTTATTCTTAAGACTTAAACTTGAGACTTCTAATTAAAAGATGAGAATACTAAACCACTTACACCAACCTATTTGATTCGTACAGAAGGTTTTTAAGTATTAGACAAGAACATGTCGGTAGACAGATCTTAATAATGTTGGTAAAGTAAGATTCCTAAATTTAATATATAATAATTAAAGATGGTACGTCACTTTATGTGACTAGCAAGTGGGCATATAGTTCACGTGGCTATTTGTATTGTGTAGGCTTCAAGTTGGAAGGTGTCTCTGCGCTTCTGCCCCGTATCTTGTCAGCTTCTTTCACGTTTATAATTACAAAGATAACATATTTTATTCGACAGGGTTTACTAGTATAGACGGCTAGATGGGTTCTGCCAAATTTAGGCAAAGACGTGGAAGAAGTCATAGTCTGAAACAGGACACTCTGTCATTGAAGTCCAGTGGAAAGGCAAAAGTTTCGTACAATATTCAGCAGGCTGAGGCTGATGGATAGTCCTGATACTTTGGTAAAATGTTCAGCAGGCTGAGGCTAGTCCTGATACTTTGGTACAATGTTCAGCAGGCTGAGGCTGATGGATAGTCCTGTGTCCTGATACTTTGGTACAATGTTCAGCAGGCTTAGGCTGATGGATAGTCCTGTGTCCTGATACTTTGGTTTTCAAAGACTTTCAAGGTTTGGTCGTTATGTGTGGACCATCAGAGAGATTCATTGGCAGGGGACATTGGCGGCTCCTCCTACCAATTATGTTCCTTACTTCCTTTCCCTTCCCAAAATTAGATTTGCTTTTTTCTTTCTTCCCTTTTTTTAGTATATGTTTTAGTGTCTCCCAAACGTGGTACTATTTTGAGGCTCTCATTCCTGAATAAGTGTAGGCAGATGTGTGATTCAAGTACATACATCTCTTCTTCGCCATCCCGGCTAATAAGTTGCTAATTAGGGTTTGTTGACGGAATAAGGCACCTTATTTGTAATTATAGTTGCATTAATTTCAATTGTACATAAACAATACTAATGTGACCAATATATCTATTTATTAATAAATAGTTTAGGAGACTTTGTCTTCACAGTTAAATAAATTTACCTTCATCCAAGATTATGAATTTGAAGCATAATAACAAAGAAGAGAAGGCTATTCCTATTAGTTTACTAAATTTGGTATTGAGATATTTGCTTAAGATTAACAATCAAACTGATTGAAAATGCCTAAATACTACGAAAGAAATTGTACCAAGTTAATCCTGAATAACACGAGATTCAATGTCCTTAATAATTTAGTAAAATAAATTGTTTCTCTCTTTTTATAAGATAAAACCTACAGGATAAATGCATATTATAAATGAAATTATAATAAGATTATAATTATGAGATTCATGTTATGTTTATATATTATTCTTAAGTTGTTCATAGTCATAGCTCTGTTAAGACTTAAGACTAGACATTAATAAAGTACAAAAATACTATCACATATTATGTTTCTTCCTAATAAAGAAGTAACCAATCTTACAGATTAAAGAATGAAGATATTTAAATAAACGTGTAGGTGCTTGTTAAAGAACAAGTCAACTAAAATGACTCGATGTGAAAATTCAATATAGAACATTACCTGTATGTCTACGAAATATCCATTGCGACTTAAAAGTATCTCAAATAGAGTTTGTTATATTTTGATACTACTTATGATTTATCATTTTAAAAAATAACTCAAATCAATACTTATTGAATATATCATAAATTATATGGAAGTAGCTGAGTGATCAATATAGGATGCATAGCCTTGAGGTAATAAGAAAGAATGTTTCATTGTACTCGATTAGTATTAATTCAAGAAATCCTTAGAAAGGTGAAATGAGACTTTGAATAATTTTTGAATGTTATTAATAGAATCAGTTATTAATGATAGGTAACTAATATGTTTGGATTGAAATAAAGAAGATATTAATTATATATTTTATATTTAGTTAAATATTGTATTATAAAAAGATTGATTATAGAAAATTATTCAACCTACACAACACTTCACTTATCAACAATCTCAAATTCCCACATCTAAACACAATACACAATACCTCATCTTTTTATCAAACATGTGCAAAACACAAGAAAACACAATTGTCTTTCATTTCATCAAATGCTCATATATTCATTTATACCTTTCATTCTTTATATTTCCTCATTTAATGTCAATTTAACATTCAAAATTTTTTAAGAAAAGTTCGGGGTCCAACATCATTTGATTGAAAGGACGATTGTTTTTTGTTTTTTGATTGAATCTTGTGTTTTTGGGTTCTTATTGGGTTTTTGAAGGTTCTGCCTATTAATTTTATTTTTAATAGTTACTGAGATCAATTAAGGTTTGGTTTACTTTATTGGTTCTCATTAATCAGGGAAAACGTTTATTTTGATCATCTCTTGGGTCTTATTGAGTGTTAATTTATGTTTTAGTTTGTGGTGCCAATATTTAAGGATTGTTTCTTAAACTTGTTGTTATTTTGGTGTTAGTGCTTGGATAGTTATTGTAGCGCCCCCTTATCGCAGGGTACACACCATAATGCCCAGAGATCATTCTGGTACATAATCTACGATAAAGGCGAGCTACGTTCGATCATTACAATCACTTCACATAGCATCATATCAAAATTCACTTATAAAGCATTAATAAAAAAAACCAAAATATCTTGAAACTAACTTTTTCCTCATTTCACTTCACAAAACCGAAAGTCTACATTGTATCTTTCAACATTTTCTATATGCACATCAACAAAACATAATACAAAAGTACTATATGAAAGAGAAAATTTTACACAATCTAACTAATCTGTCCAAAAATCCTAGCTGATCGACCTTTGAGCCATGACTTCTCTTGCCAATTATAATCTACACGACTGGTAGAGCCTCTCAGTAGCTAGAGTCGTCTCTCGGTCTTGAAAAAATAATGTTGTAATTTTGGTGAGTTTTGCAAACTCAATGAGATAACCATCATCGATGGTTTACTCAATTTATGCAACACAACAATTCACATAACATATCATTCACAATTTAACATAATGAGTACATATCACATTTTCATTTAAAAGAAAACCAATTTTGACATTTAAAACAATCCACATACTTGTTAAAATGCATACGAAATGCTCATGAGACACTTTTCTAATTATTACGTTATTGTGACCGAGTGCCTGAACTATCCCGTATCTATTTTAGATATCGGACTCATTAATAACTGTCCCTTATCAGCTTGGGGGATACAAGGCTCATTTTATATTGAGAGCCTTAGGTTCTTAATCACTTTTGAGTTCGATACTCATTTTCACTCGTTGAGCTTTTCGCTTTGATCGGTGACTACTCTAATCACAACTGTCATTATCTGATTATGCATTCATGTATGGACTGTATGTACCACAATCACTCACATTATAAAACACATAATTCTTCACATTCACATTCAAGTAGCACTTCAATATCTCATTTTACAATCACATTCATCGGACCTTCTGTTCGGAATCTACAATTAAATATATTCAAGTAGCACTTCAATATCTCAATCTACAATCACATCCATCAGACTTTCTGTCCGGAATGCACAATTAAACACATTCAAGTAGCACTTCAATATCTCAATCTACAATCACATTCATCGGACCTTCTGTCCGGAATCCACAATTAAACACATTCAGTTAACAATCAAAACATAAATTAAGCAAACAAGTAATTAAATGAGACCGTCTAGATTACTCACAAGTTGCTCCTGAAACTATTGCCTTCAAGTCCTGGCAACGTCTGGAGGATGGTGCTCAATTCGATCCTCTATATTAAAAAACATACACATATATCACAATATGCACAATTATAAATGTTCAATAATGCACATGTATGAAATGAATTATGTACAATGCATGTTCATGAAAATATCGAGTATTTATCCATCAATTTCATCACAAAATCAATCTTATATCAAAACTCATATAAGTATCATTTATACTTAGGTCTATACCTTAATAAAACCATTAATTCACAATTCATAATTCATTGAATCATTTTCAAATTTTTCCAAGATACCCCTTTCAGGTCTATTGTTCACATTAAATTGGAAAGTAAAACTGATGTAACTGGGTCATACTTTCTTCTAGAAAAATGTTCCTCTATGTCTTATATTTCCATTGACACCGAAATCACTCAATTTGGTTTGGTAATTTGGAAAACATGCCTCAAACATTATCGAGTTATCCAAATTAAAAAACAATATACTATATACCACTTCCATCCAGAAATTTAATATCTTAGACAAAAAATTGAAATTCAACTTCTTGAGACAATTTGTAGGCCTATATCTCAAGTTTACTAAAATTTAAAATTCATCTAATTTGGAATCCTACAGATCAAGATATCACCAAAATACTGAAGCATGTTCAGTGAAAATATCTAATTCATACTCTTCCCACCGATCCCCTCACTTAGATTCAATCAATCTTTTCAAATAAAAACCAAAAGCTATAAATTTTTTTGAAGAGATAGAGGAATGTGTTAGAAATCTAACGCTTTAAAAATTAGGTCATTTAGAGGTCGGACGAAAATGTTATGGCCAAAATAGTAAAATATGTTCAGGCTGGAAGGAGGACCTGCGGGTCTTTGAAGGTTTGGTGGATTCGCGATGGCGATTGCGATTTTCACCCTCTTCCTCCCTTTTCTCTTCTCTAGACCTGTTTGGTAAAATAGACATAATTTTTGCCATAAATATCGGATTAAGGTGATTTAAAAATCATTTTGAAGAAGATTTTTAAAAATTCATACTTTATATCAATGAAAAGCTAAGAAAAAGATCTATAACTTTTATGAAGACAAGTTTGTCAAAATCGTCCTAGATAAGCACAGAAAATTCATGAAAGTTTCAGCTTGAAAATTCAACATTGTTACTATTCATTCCCAGAAAATTTAGACTTCTAATTTTTCAAAAACCCACATTTCAAATTTTTATTTCTAGTTTTTCTACTCTATTTCCATCAAATCATTCACTATAAATTCATACTACTTCAAAATATGCAAGTTTAATCAAAATCATCAAAAACCAAAAATTCATCTTCATCCTATTCATACTATGTTACTTTTCTGCATTTTCCATTTTCATTCTTAATCACTATTCTTCTTCTCAACTTCCCTTTAAACACTCATTCCTATCTCAAATCATCATTTTACAACTACCCTTCAACTCAAATATCCCTTTTTTGATCATCTCTAAGAAACTCATCCCCTCACGTATACACATGCATATATATAAACATACACAGTGAAGAAGAACAAGAAACAAAGTATATCACCTTTTCATTCTTTGATTTTCTACACTCACTTCATACACCATTTTGTAACTATTTCTAACTCCAAAAATCATTTTTACATTACTTAATCACTAACAATCCATCAAATACTAAAATAACACTTTATCCATATTTTCATTCCATTTTCACAGTAGCCATGTATATATATGTATATACATGAAAATTTCATGGTTATGCAAATGGCAGTAATTCATCAAATCTATTTCATAAACCTATAGCTCTAAAGGATGTATTCACTATTTACTTGTTGAAAACTCCACAATCTTCAATTATCTCAAAGCCCTAAACTTCATACAATTCACGTACTCCATTGAGAAAATTGTCCAGTTTCGGTTTTTCTTAAGACAGAAGAAACAAATAGCAGTGTGGGATGAGGGAACAAAACAAAGAAATCTCTTAGAATGTGTTAAATGGAAAACTCTGTGTTTGGGAAGAATTTCAGAGAAAGTTGCTACGAAAGGGACGGAAGCTTATGAAATAACACTAAACCCTTTTCAACTCTCAGAAAACTCAACTTACTTTTAACAAATTACAAAAGCAACTTAACTAAGTGACACTTGTCACTTTCCTAATGCCTAAGTTTTAACTTAGTTTCTTTTGAAACTAGCTCCATTTAGCTCTCCTTTTTACAATATAACTATCATCTTTACAATCCAATTATCCCCAATATTTTTTATTTCTTTTTTTCAAATTTTTTCTATTTTCCATAAAAATCCCAAGATTTTTGAAATTATTCCTAAATTCATCAAAATTCAAAAATAATACAATTCTACTAACTCGTAAAATTTTCAATGTAAAAACATTCATAATTTTAAAAAATTCACAAATCAATCCAATTATACCTGGAATTATTCATGAATTTATGTACACTTATTTTCATGTGCAGATAAATTCACTATTCATGTATATGTGTATGACATATTATGCATGAGCATGAAGAAGCATTTCTAAGCCTCTCTTTAATCCCTCATATTTACTATTTTAACCTTCCTACAGGTAATGGGATGTTGCAGTTATAGTAACATCATAATGAATGTATATAGAACCATTTGTGTTGAAGCATTTAATTCTGACTATATCTAACTTGTATAGTCCTAAAAGATTGACGAACTTATGTTTGTTTGTGTAAACATGGATGAATTTGGCTCCACTTGCAGTTATTTAATCATTTAGACAATCATAGAGGTTGAATTTCTGTTAAATTAAAAGCATTAACATTAACCTTTTCTTTTAATAGAGCATCAAATTGAAAGTTTGGTGGTCCAAAATAAATAGTTGATGGGTGCTCATTTCTAGTTCTTAACTGGTGTCAAGACCCTAGGGGTGGAGTGGTAAGGATTAGAACTCAGGATTTGTATTTGTTGATATTGAAATGTCTATTACTAATACAAAGAGTTTGGGTTGTTGGCCTGACCAGAATAAAGCTAATTGATTTTAGTAGAATGTAGAAGATCAATCCATTAATGATAATTTAAAATTTTTAAATGTGTTGCATGTGATTAAAGGGGGTCAACATTTCTTTAATCATAAAATTAATAACATGATTTCATATACACACACACACACACACACACACACACACACACACACACACACACACACACACACACACACACATTTATTTTAATTAACAACCATTTGTATATAATATTGTAAAGCATAAAACAACAGTATCCAAAGTTCTTTTCCCCTTATATTTAATATATAAATTAAGATATACATAAAAAAGAGAAAGTAAAGAGAGTTTGCCAGCCACCATATAACTTGAAAAAGTGTAACTTGTCATCGACAATTAAAATTTCTTGTTGATATGGATGGGTCATATTTGTTGGTTTATGATAATTTCAATTATATTTTATTTTGTCTTGTATGGTTCGATTCATTTTGTATCATAGTTGATATTAATGTTCAATCTCTAATTTATAGTTACAAAATACTTATATTTCAATCTTTAATTTAATTTAGTATTTGGGTTTAATTGATCATGTGTTCAAAGTTGATTATTTAATATTTACAAATTTATTTTTATCTTTTTTAATATTATTTAATTGTTTAATAATTCTATGGTTAAATAAAAAGATATTACAATAAAATTTATATAATTTTCAAATAATCTTCACAAGTTAACTATATTACTCAATTTAAATTAAGAGATTAAATAATTTTAAATTAAGTAATTAATTAAAATATATCGATGATAAAAAGTATTTATATAATTATTTTGTTGGAATAGTATAATTGCAACCAATTAAAGTAACTCACTAATGAAACCAATTGCAAATTGATTAACAAGTATATAATCTTTTCTCATCTTGTATGATTAGATGACATCATCTCAAAAAAGAAACAAAGGAGACAATCAAGGGGGAGTGATATACATAGGATTTGTTGGCTGAAAAAAATACTTCTTCTCTTTTGTGACCTTTGTAACCAATATATTCAAAGGAGTAAGGGAAAACGTGTGAAGTTATTTGTCAAAGGATGCCATGGAAAAAGGTGGAAGAAGAGTTTCACAAAGTGACCAACTTACAATGACATAAAACTAAGCTTAATAATAAGTTTGATTGGATGAGAACTAGATAAAGTCTTTAGAAACAGTTAAAAGGGAAAGAACCGAGATTAGGATGGGACTATGACAAAGGAACAATTGATGTCAGTGAGGAGTAGTGGACTTTGAAGATTAAGGTTAGCCCATTTTAAGTTGTTTTTTTAATTTAATGTTATATAAATAGTTAAATATAAGTTAATTATTTTTATATAGTAGAACAACAATTTTAAAACATTTAAAGAGGAAGGTCTTGAACCTAGGCTTGAATATAAGTTTGATCAACTTTTTAGATGTTTGACCCAAGAAGAAATTACATTTTGTCCTGTAGTTGACCCTCTATAAGAACAACGAGAAGTTGAGAAAGTATATGTTCCTTCTCCATCTGATAGTCATAATGTTCATCATCAATTGTTAGGCTATCATGATCATGAGAACATAGATGAGACTAGTGATCTAAACAATTATTAAGTGACTGGTGACTAAAAAGAGGTGTGGAAAGAAACCACCCCGCCAAGAAGAGGTGTGGAAAGAAACCACCCCGCCCTTGCATCTACTCCTGTTGCTACCCCTCAAGCTTCACATAATGAAGGGAGTGAGATAAGAAGATGTAAAAGGGTTTTGGAGAATGAAAGTTCATAAAGCAATAAGAGTGCAATAACTAATTCCACTAAAAGGGTAGGAAGATCTACAACAATGTATGAGAGACTTGACAATATGATGCAATTTATTCAAGAGAGACAGAGTGCAACAATGAAGATGGATACTTCTATTTCGAAAACTTTGAACATGATGAATATTGGTGCATTATAAAGTACTAGTGCAGGTGTGTCACATCGTGATATTACAAATGCTTTGAAAAAATTATGTACTTTGCCTGGTTTAGAAACTGATACTCTTGAATTTTACTTTGCTTGCTTGTTGATTAAATATCCACAAAGAAGGGCAATTTTTTTTGGTTTACCAGATGATACAAAGAGAGTTAAATACATAAAGTTTATGTATGAGTATGACAAACATTAAACGACATTAAACATAGTTTCTATCTATGCATTACTATGTTTAGTTTATTATTTTTATTATTTGTGCACTTATGTTGACATGGTATGTTTTAAGACATTATGAATTTAGTTAGCTTATTTTATTATATTACGTTATCTTGTTGGTAATCTATAATTTCATTCCATGTTATATCATTTATTTCTTTATATTTCGACATATTAGTGTTATGTTTATTTAGAATATAATTTTACTTGTTGATTTGTAGGTATGGACGATAATGTTAAGCAAATTATGCAACTTCTGCATATTAAGTAATTTTGGACAATGAGATTGAGTTTTGGGATTCTGTCACTTATATAGCGGGTTACATGGGTGTGTATTTTTTAAATCACATATACAAGGAACCATGCATGACTTCTTATCAAACAGGAGAACTATGAATGAATGAATTATTGAATGGTCATGAAAAAAGGTGTTTTAATACATTTAGGATGAATCAAAATACATTTCGTCAATTAGGTATGGTTTTGGAAAATAATTATAGTTTGAGACCTTCGGATAGGATGTCTATTTTGTAGAAAGTTGGTTTATTTGTGTATGTCCTAAGTAAAAGTTTCTTTAATAGAGATATCCGAGAGCGTTTTCAATATTTTGGTGAAACTTTGAGCAGAGTTTTTAAAGAAGTTTTGACTTCTATGGATAGATTTTCAAAGGATATATTTTTCCTAAAAGATCCCGAATTCAAGGACATTCTATCACAAATTGCCAATGATGTTAGATATATGCCAAATTTTAAGGTAATTGAGTATGTTCTTCCTCCTCCTTCATTATATTTTCCATTGAAAAATGTTGTTTTATCATCTTATTATTATTATTTTATATTAGGATTGCATTGGCGCTGTTGATGGCACATATATAGTGATAGTTGTTGAAGAGGAGGATCAAATGAGATTTAAAAGATGGAAAGGGATAACAACAACAAATGTATTGGCAACATGTGACTTTAACTTACTATTTACATATGTTTTAGCGGGGGTGAGAGGGATCAACAAACGATTTTCACATTTTCCTTGATACAATAAGTAACTCGAGACTTAAATTTTCAAAACTACTGATAGATAATTTTAACATTTTTAGAATTTGTTATTAATGATTTAGACTTTTATGATATCATTTATACTAATTATATTGTTTTATGGAAATTCAGGTAAATATTACTTGGTTGACAAAGGCTATCCGAAAAGAGAATGATATTTGACACCTTATCCAAAGACAAGATATCATCAATCAAAATTTCGTGGTACAGATTCAAGAGGATCTCGAGAAGTTTTTAAACGAGCTTATTCATCATTAAGAAGTTGTATTGAGAGACTTTCGATGTTCTTAAGCCTCAATGAAAGATATTAGAGAAAATGCCTAAGTATTCATTAACAGATCAAAATAGAATAATTTGTGCAATTTTTACGTTGCACAACTATATTAGAAGAAATACAATTGGCAACTCAACTTTTAGTATCATCGATCAAGATCTTGAATTTATACCTCAAGATGTATTTCAAGATGTTGAAGTTAACTCTACACAAGAAGATGTTCAAGAACAGAGAACTCGGGAGATGACAACTATTCGTGATGATATTGTTTCTAGTTTAATGGCAATTAGACGTCATTCTTAAATTGTTATAAACATTTTCTTTAAATGATGATGTTCCTTTTTTTTGCTCTATTTAAATTGTGTTCTTAAACTTCATTTGTATTGTTATATTTTATATTTGGATGTATCATCATCATCATCATCATCATCATGAGTATTATTATTATTTTTGTTGTTGTTATTATTGTTATTGTTATTATTATTATTGTTATTATTGTTGTTATTATTATTATTGTTGTTGTTATATGT
>JANIHY010000209.1:65847837-65858597 GCA_027479065.1 Erythroxylum brevipes | reverse complement strand
ATAAATAATTAAAATTTATAATAAAATTTCGTAAAATTGTACAGAAGATATAAAATGACGGCTCGCACCATCAGGCGCAAGGTAAGAGGCGAATCACTAAACTGTACAGGATGCGTCAGATCTGACGTGGCCATTAACGGATCACCAGAAATATAATGAGAAAAAGGAGAAGAGGAGACAAAAATCTGAATCCATAAGTTGCGCTATTGATTCGTCCATGGAAAATTCCGATTGAGGAGGGAGAGCTGAGCTGAATCGTTGAAGAAGAGGAGTTCAGTTCGTTGATGAGCAAAGCAATGTTTGGTGGGGGTGGTAGTGTTGTGTACTGGGAAGGAAAGGACAAGGTGTTTGAGCTGAACCAAAGAGGAATTGTAGTGTTGTTTGGTTGGGTTTCGATTCAAGAGAAGCAGTTGAAGAGCTTCATCAACTTGTATTCTTCTCTTGGTTGGTATTCACTCGTTTCTCATGCCGATTTCCTCACCGCGTAAGTCTCTTTCTTTTCTATCTCTTTGTGCTTGCTTCAATGTAAATATTCATATATGTTTGTAAATGATTTGACTGAAAATTTTGTCTTCTGATGAGTTTTCCTGCAGATTTTGTCCTGACAGGGCATTTTCACTAGCATTTGTTGTCCTCCACGAGCTGATTGAGGTCAGTCATAGAGTGCAGTTTGATATTAGCTGTGTTTCCGTAAAGCAAGGACTCCGAAATATAGAAAAAAGAAAGTAATTTTTAGGTTTACGATTGGTTGAATTGATTTGGTGAAAAAATGTGTTATGATTAGTTTTCTGCTTCATGTCTCTCAGTATCCATAAACTTCCAATCTTAGTTGAATTTCTATCAGTTCAATATCAAAATAAGAAGTAACAACTGAGATTTTTTTTAAAGAAGGAACTCCTTTTAGCTTGACTATTCATTGGATTGACTTGGTGAGGAAATGTGTTATAATTAGCTCTCTGGTGCAGGAGCTAAGGGTTAGACCGTGTCCAGTTGTGTTTGTAGCTTTTTCTGGGGGTTCTAAAGCTTGCATGTATAAGGTGCTTGAGGTAATATTTTTGGATTAACGTAATCAGTGTTTGTTCAGAGCGCTGTTATCTGTGATTTGGATTTGAGGTTGAACTCATTCTAATTTAATGTACATGATGCAGATACTACAAGGAACATGTGAAACGCATCCCCACATGGTATATTTCTTTTTATCTTTTTCTATTCTTACTCACTTGAAAGAATTCATTCCTAAATCTTTCTTTTAACTTATTTTAATTTGTGAAGGATGAATGTCAACTAGTGCGGAACTGTTTATCTGGGCATGTATATGATTCTTGCCCAGTGGATTTTATGAATGATTTTGGTGCCCGAATTTTTCTGCACCCTGCAATTCAGAAAATGCACGGTCCCTCTAATTTTGTGTCTTGGGTTGCAAAAGTTATCGCTACTGGTCTAGATAGTCTGTACCTGAGAAGGTTTGAGTACCAACGAGCTGAGTACTGGCAGACACTATATTCCTCAGTTGTATGTTTGCATATTTCCTGAAGATTTCTGAAAGTTTCCATTTCATTAGGTTTAATCTCATCACATTCTTCTTTAATCTTCAGGAATTGGGTGCTCCATATCTAGTTCTGTGCTCAGAGGCCGACAACCATGCACCTTATGAAATCATTTGTGAATTTGGTCAAGGTCTATGGGCCCTTGGTGCAGACGTTCAGCTCGTCAAGTGGAAGGGCTCTTCTCACATAGGTTTGTATTTGCTCATTATTTCTTCTATCCCAGCACCATGTATAGTGTGAAATGGTCTTTGACATGTTATATGTGGGCACGGAACAACGCCTCATCAGTGTTTAATTTGATTATTGTCTTTGAATGTTAAAACTTAGGTTAGTCTACTCCATGGCATTTAGGTCATTACAAACACTATCCAATCCAGTATAGGGCTGCTGTGAACAATTTGCTTGAAAAGGCAGCTTCAGTTTATTCTCAGAGACTCCAACATCTTGGAGGCCGACATCATAATATATCCGAACTAGTTTGTGACCTACAGCAAGCAGCAGTTACCTCAAACCAAAGCTTAAGAAGAGTTGCAATTGGCCCAGGTGACCATTTTTTTGTGCCAAGTTCAGCAGAATATCACGCTAGAGAGTCAGAGCGGTCACAAGATGAAAGGAAAGAAAGATCTGTATATGTACCAAAACCTCCAAGCATCAGCGCACATAGTAGTGTTCTTGGCCAGATGCTTTTTGATGTTTGTGTCCCCAAGAATGTTGAAGGTTGGGATATCATATTTGGTGGTTCTTTGAATGGACAACCAGTTGCTTCTGCCCGGAGGCGCTTACCATTTCAGGGCATCAAATGCATTCGTCGTTCAAGATTATGATGTTATATTTACTGTACTTTCTGCACGCATCTGCTACTGGCTTCATTTGCATCCATCTAAAGTCTTTATAAAAATTCAAGCAGATTTGATGCCCAAGGGTGCTGTACATAGAAACAAAGTTCGAGACTAAGAAACAACGAGACGTCTTTTGGGAATTTCATAAGCCAACAATGTTCGTATTCTCTTGCCCTATGTCTCTTGGGCTAATCCATTGGCAGGAAGATGAGGTGTACAGGCAGAACAAGTTGTTTATCCTGAAAACTGATGTTTGTTGAAGCTACTTCTAACTGTAATGAACTGGTTGGTCAGACAGAGATGCATATTAAGGGGAAGGAGCTGACTGCTCTAAATGTATATATCTTAGTATGTATAGAGGAGACGGATCTTGTTATGTATGAAACGCGACGATGGGAAATTCACCACTGATCATATGCGGGATGTGCTATGTTATAAAAGATGACAAGGTACGAGGTTATAGTGTATCAATGTTCTTCTTCCTCTCGTGTTCAGCAGAAAACGAAGCTTAATATTAAGTGTACATTAGCTCAGTATATGTTAAAACTCTGGAGTTGCCATTTTCTTTTTGTAAATACATGCCCTACGGATATATGATTGCCAGACAACTGAAAACTCCTCTGATAATAACCTGGGAAGGTCTCATACAATCCATTTTTCGTGGATTGAAATTATAATAAGTTTATATTCGTTAAATAAAAATTGAAATTCTTCACAAAAACAATATATTTGAATCTTTTCGAATTGTATGAGAAAATAAGAATTTTAATTCTGTTCACTTGTAGAAAACCAACTTAAAATGTTCATAATTATGATACAAATGATCCTGTATAATGTCATCTCTGCGACTGCAATACTCTTTCCACCTCGTAAAACATTGTTGACAGAATCGATGGCAGAGGAGAAGATGAGAGCTTAGAACTTAATGTAGTCCTGGAAGTTTCTGGCACTAATGGAGTCCAGTGTCAGCTATTTACGCCTGCATATAAACACTAATAACACCCTCCTATAATGCAGAAGAAGCAACAATAACACCCTCGCATGATGTAGAAGAAACATCCGATGGGAACAATCATTTTAGTTTCATATTATTAGAGTGTTCTGATTAAGCATGGGGAATGCTGAAGAACTCTTACGTCCTATGGCTGAATCCAAGTGCTCAAAGTTATGGTCCTGCTAGAACTTTATAAGGTTTTAAAGTCATGGTTTGGTGGTGAAATGATGATTGATCACTTCAATTCTCTCTATTCTATAGTTAGAAGGGACAATGCTTCAACTTCAAAGAAAACCAACTTTGCTAAATTACAAAATTTTTGTAAATTCTGATTACTTGTGACTTTTCTTGCAATTAAAATAAATGTTATCCATCAAATTTTATGTACATCATAGCTTTTATGTATCAAGTCAAATGAATATTGAGTCAAATGAATGGGAAGACCAAAAGAAAATTAAATCGTTTGATCTATAAAGTCTTCATGTCTTAAAGTCAATCAAGCATAATCCTCCAATCCTAGACCATTAAAGCTACATTCAGCCTTCCAATAAGTGTTCTATTTCCATCTTAATGTGTCCTTTTCATGAAGATGAACAAAGGTGAATACACAACAATAGTATATTATACCTTTTAAGGATTCCAATTTCTGACCTAAAACTTCGCAGGACATGAAGGGGATAATTGCAATACTATACTTTTGGATCAAGCCCGGGAAACCCCACGTCTTTGTTCCACGTTTTAGGATAGCTTAAACCCTTTTCAGACATGGGTGTCATAAAAAATGTGAACTTTGAGCGTGTCCGAAGTTTACATTTCGATTCCAATGTCTATTCAAGACTCCATAGAAAACATTTCTTTAACCATACAGGACTCTTGTTAGAAAATCCTGTTTCTCATCATGTTCACTGATGGGACATTGATCTTAGTAGTGTTTAATGGTACACCTTCTTCAGGTACAAAACACTAAAGGATGTGACATTGAAATACATGGGTTATTACTTACTAGGCTAGTTAACAGGGGACAAAAGGGTTGATCCTGCATAATTAGTAATCTGCTGTTCCAAGCAAGAACTTGATAGATACACTTTTTTGGAAGAATTCCTTTTTTTTTTTCGACGTTTGCAAGAATGAGATCGGGAAAGAAAGTGGGTAGAGAACAGTAATAAATTGTAACAGAACATTTGAAGACGCCGTGCCTTTACATACACTACACCAAATGCTCCTGACCTGAAATCTTTGTCTTACCACAAGGACACTGCCCTGCCCTTAAAAAACAACAGGCCGTTTCATGCTTTCCATTAGTTTTATGTCAGCAAACATTTTATCGAGGATAGGAATCTGAAGGTAGAAGTTGTAATAGAAACTATAGCTGAAGTTCGAGGAACAAAAAGATTAGGCTTTACATGGATCGCAAAGAAGAAGAACAAGAACAGCTCACACCACCATCTCAGCTTTCTCAATCCAGGCAAACAATCACTCATTCCTATCCCAGAGTCTGTCCCTTAACTTTATGCCTCCTTTTTTCCTTTATGTTGCATGCCTGATTCTGCATGCTGATCTCTGCAAATCTGGTTTGTTCATTGCCAGAAAAAGCAAAGGAAGTCACATGGACCCAGGACAACGATGACCCAGATCCACGAAGAGCCTCCGGAGCCTGACCAAAGGACTCAAATCGTAAGACCCCTTTTCCTGGTTGGCTTTGTTGCGTCTCGTGTTCTTGAAATTGCTGTCATTTTCGCTAATTTGAGGATATAGCTCAGTAAAGCCCCTGTATTGAGGTTCGTTTCTTAGCTAACTTTGTATTCCTATTACCTCAGAGAAGCATTGCTTTAAAGAGTTCTTTAATTCCTTTCCTGTACCTGTTGTATTCTGCCTGGTTTAAGTTATTTTGCTTTGTGAAAGGTGAGCTTCGGTGAACCCTGACATAAAATTTAGTGGAAAATAGTAAAAGTGTCAGGTCTTGCATACCATCGAACTACTGTTATTCGATTTACTCGGAAGTTACGGGTACATTGTTACAGAACTGGAAAAACCTACAATCCAAATTCATCTTTTGCCGCTCTCGTTGGTACTAAACTAAGGACTAAGAACGTTTAACTCACACCTGCAGCATCAGACATTTCTAGAGGCCTACTCTAGGTAATGCTTTCTGAGATGGCTCTATCCGCCCAAGTTCTAATTTGAACTATGGAGTTTGCAGTTTTCCATGTATTGAAAATGTTATTGGTAATATGGCGGTAGAAACCATACTCCAGTTACTCTAGATAATACTTTTCCAGCTTAACTAAAGACTTCAGCCTACTAAGCTGGAAAGTTTGTTGAAGTTTACTGAATTCAGCATAGGAGAAATGAATGTTCTGAAATAAGCATCTTGAGGCTAGGAGTTTTGGAAGTTAAGTTGTGATGATGAACTTGATTGAGGAAATTAAGTATATGCTTAGTTTGGTCATTGAATGATGTTGTTTGTCTCCCTTACATGGATGGTTCAGCAACCATCAGAGAGTGGTACCTTAGTAAACTGAAAATATTTCTGAATTGAAGCACAAATGCAAGAACTTCTGTCCTAAGTGATCTTCTCATACGGGAAATTAACTACAGATCTTTCAATGTATGCAGGTTTTATATGAGAAATCAGAGGAGTCAAAAAGGTGAAGTATCCTATTTTAAGTTTTTCTTTTCTTGTCTTGTTTTTGTCTGCTTGATCTGCAATATTAAGATCTCAGAATGGTTTATGTTCTTATGCTGATTTCCCTAGTCCATATACTTTTATAAGCTATAAAAGAAAGAGAACCGCCGTCAGGGAAGCCTATGATATTGCTGAGAACAAGTCCCCTGCAATGGAGCAGGCAGAAGCAATTCAGTCAACTTTAGAGGCAGAATTTCCTAGCTTTGCAAAAGCTTTGGTCAGGTCCAATGTGACTGTCGGATTTTGGATGGTATTCTGAAAGTTACTATAATTTGATAAACATTGATATCTTGGTATGGATACTTAGATGTTTCTCATTTAGTTCTGTGTTATTTCCTAAACAGCATCTTCCAATGCGGTTCTGCAAGATGCATTTGCCAAGGAATGATACGACTGTGTTCTTGGAAAATGAAAATGGGGAAGAATTTATAACAAACTATATAGCAGAAAGGACAGCACTCAGTGGTGGATGGAAAGCATTCTGTGGCGCAAACAAACTGGTAGAGGGGGATGTGCTTATTTTCCACTTGCTCCAACCTTTAAGGTTTAAGGTACATTTCCCGTTTATGTGTACATTTTCATCATTGCATGCGATCTATTAATTGGAATATCTGCAAGACATTGTCGAGCTCTTGTCATTCTTAAAAGTGTTCGCTGTCACTGTTTACTAATAAACTTCTTTCACATTTCTAAACATTCTCAACATTAAATTGTGGAAAGAAGAGGTTAGTAAAGCTCTTCCCCATGGTGACTTCATGCCTGTAATTTCTGGAAGCAATTACTGGAAAGGCACAATTCAACAAATTTTTGTGGAACTATAACCTGAAAACAAGTTGAAGCATGATATTACTTTGATTTCTGATTTCCTAAGTCTCGGCTGAAAGTCAACCAAATAGTGACCCATCATTCCTATAGAAGTCCTTCCCCATCTACTTTGCCTAAACTTCCGAAACTACACATTCAAAATTTTAAGATTACCATATTTTATGAATAGTGTGGTTAGAGTCAATCAGCCTTCAACTCCTTGAGTACACAGATGCCTACATATATGCATGATCTTGAACAAACAAAATGCTTATTGGAAGGAGATCATGCACAGTGAAGCCTCGCACCATAGAGACTTATCATAGAATGAAAGCAGATAGGAACTCTACTTCATATTTCTTAAACTCATACATCAAGCAGATCTTTGTTATGTTTGGTATATCCATATACTGTAATAGCTGCTTTGAACACCATTGTTGTAGGTGTATGTAGTGAAAGGGAATGATTCAGCCAAAGGAGAAGAAGAATTCGGCATTGCAAATATGGACGAACAAGAAAAAATTATAGAATCTGGTATGTTCTTTGTTTGACTGCTTCAGAAGTTGTAAATGGTTCATCAAATTTCACTCAATAAACTCTCTTTGTTGCTTTTCCTAACAAAAGAAGACGAGGCTAAGGAGGACATCGAAAGCCTTAAGCAGGCCGAGCCTTTAGAGGTTCTTCCATTACGCCTTTTTCAAGAGAAACATGAAATGAGCCTAGTAGTATCAGAAACGAATGAGAGGCATGTAGCCAATCAATCTGAGAATGACAGCAAGGATAATGGATGCAAAATTCTGGAACTTATAAGATCTTCAGGACCTGATGATAGTTTTAAAGACATTAAAGGCATTGAAAATTTCAGCATTATTGTTAATGGTATGGCTATTGACTCTGAGCTCTCTGATCATCACTGGGCCAAGTACTATGAGCTATGTTGTTCACAAGCCTCATTCCTGCACGAAAATATTCTCAGTAGTATGAATCAGAAATTGGTTGCTGAAATAATTGTTGAAACTGTGAACGTTTCAGATGCTATTAGAACTTCAAAGCTTTCCACATCTCATGCTGACTATGCTGTTTGGGATAAGACTTTGAAAGGCTTTGAACTGTTGGGCATGAATGTGGGGTTCCTACGTGCTCGGTTGAATCGGTTAATGAGCCTTGCTATGGAATCAGAAGAGGCCATAGAAACAGAATGCAGGGAAATTAGAATAGAACAAGCTCGCCTACACGAGGAGATGGAAAATCTTGAACTGAAGCTCCTATCATTAAAGGAAACTCGGGAAAGGCTCGATGCTGAAATAGAGATTCTAAAGGAAGATGCTGAGAGCCATGAACTAAAGCTTCACGAAATGGTTAATGCTCCATGGTAAGAGTTCTGGCTCTTTTAGAATCTCTAAGTTTGAAGCCATCTTAAGGATTACAGAATCAAAAAGACAGTCAACATTTCTCATGCTAACAGCCTTCACTGGTTCCTATGCTACTGATTTAGCCAAGCCTCTATGTTACTATTTCAGAATCATATTCTACATACAGCTCTGTAGATGTATTATTAGTTTGCAACTAAAAGGAGTAGTTAGTGCACTAACTTTTCTCTTTGTAAGCATATTTGCCATCCTCCATTTTCAAAGAATTCTAAGCTTGTAACTACTGCCCGCTCCCTTACACACACAGACAACAGTTTCACAGACCCGCAAATCTCATCATGGACAAAACTTTCTTTTCTGAAGAGTATAATGGTGTATATGTAACCTTGGTCTTGACACAATGAAGTCGTAATTCACCAGCTTCAAATTACATGGATAATGTCATGTACAAAGGATTGTTCTTTCTTGTTGGAGCTAGAACTTTTGTTTAGTGAGGCAATCTATTTATAATAGAATTGCATCTTATTGATGGGGGCAAAATAAAAATAAAACTACAAAATTAAGAACACAAAAGTGTGTTTCACGGTCTCAAATAATTTTAAGACTCATTGTTTTAAAGGGATAACCAATCTTAAAGTGTTCAATCTTTTGAGATTTTTTTTAATTCAGTCTCCGGACATTTAAAATTTTCAATTGAGTGAACATTAACAATTTAGTTTAAAGAATAAATCTACAGAATTTAATATTATCAAAAATTTGTTGGGAAGAAAACATTAATCACTTTATTAATCAAGTAAAAAAAGTTTACTCTAAAAGTATGTTTGTCTTAATTTTTTGTATCTTAATTCTTCTTTTCTTATTCATTATTTATTCTTCAATTTATATTTAATTTTCAAAAGAAATACCAAATTCTTTTGTTCACAATTTTGCATTGATTTGAGTTTAAAAATTCGGTCCCAAAAATTTAAGAATTGAGTTTGATTTATATATATAAAAAAATCAACTTAAACGTATATTTTGTAAATATTTCAAACTTTTTATCAACTTATAATTATTATTAAATATTTTTATTCACATTATTATTGGAGAATATAAAAGAAGATTAAGAACTCGCTAAGTAAATGTTTTATATACAATCTTTGGTTTATTCTCTTTTCACTAATATTTTATTTGTGAATTATAATTTATATTTATCTCAAAGATAATTAGTGATTTAAATCAAAAATTAAATAGACAATATTAGTCCTTTTGTTTGAACCTTGGAGCAACAGATAAAAGTTGCTCCTTTTGTGATCATGAAGCTACATGTTTGAATCATGAAAATAATTTTTTTTGTAAAAATTACAAAAGAAAGGTTGAATATATTGATGATCCTTCTTTGACCTTCGTAAAGCGGGAAACTTTATGCACAGAATACGTCAACTAATCTTTTTGTTTGATTAAAATTTTTAGAATATGGTTCTAAACGTGTAACTGTGGGAAAATACTAATTCTTAGTTTTAGGTGGTCTAATAATCAACAGTGTTCTTTAGTATAAGTTTTCAGCTTCCTTCATTTTGAACTTTTAATGATATTAATAATCAAGCTTTCTTTTATACTTAACTCGTTAACAAATTAAACCTTACCCATGTAATTTCAAAATGTAACTTATAGTTGATTCTTGGTGAAATAAACAAAGATTGAGCAACTCTGACAAAACAATGATGTACAAAGGTCACTAAATACTTGTAAACTAGGAGGTGGCCTCCAAACCAAATCCTCTGTTTTCAAAATAGTGTTTTAATCTTATGTTAATTAATTTTGTCCACATGTTTATGTGAGTCTCACGTAAATGTCGAAATGATTAACGAGTATAACGTTGAGAACTAATTAACAAGAACAGAATATCTAACTCCAGTAATCTTAGCTTCAAATCACTTGTGACATTAATCCTATGTCCCATATTCCCAATAACATCCAAAAATTAGATGGAGTAGATGTTGTTGGAAACATGAGCACAGAGTTAATGGCACGGGTGATTTCAAGCTGGTGGTCTTATGGAATGGTCAATTGGAACAAGGTCTTAGGTTCGACTCTTGATAATGGAAGACAGTTGACCGCTCTGTTAGAGGGCTGACCAAGATTATACCGTGATTCAATCCTCTAGCGGTGGTCGGGCCTGCGACTGAGGACCCTTGGAGTTGGGAATTCAACCATTTGGAACAAGGATTAGTACTTTTAGTATCTTTCTATATATTTGACATCAAATACTAATTTGACAATATCAACAACTTCGTACAAAGAATAATTTTGGTGATACTTTACATAAAGGTTTACATGTAAAAAATGTTGACCACTTCGTCATTTATTACATAATTAGATAAGAATTCGTTATGCTCAATCTAATTTAAGAATATATCTTTACAACTTAATTACTTGAATTGATTATTTTAATCCAATTAATTAAAATTTGTAACTTTAATTAATTAAATTGATCACTTTAATTATAACTTTTTTATAATGATATCATTCTTTATTGAT
>JANIHY010000209.1:65833257-65845658 GCA_027479065.1 Erythroxylum brevipes | reverse complement strand
AATTATAATTAATCATATGTGATATGATAATTAGGATGAAATTTTGTTGTATTTATATGATTAATTATGATGAAATATCGGATTATATTTCTTAATCTACCTATAGAAATTAAGAGAAGGAACATAATTCAATAGTTTTGTTATAAAGTTTTAAATGAATCTAATTAAGTAGAACTTTAGCCCACAGGCAAGTCTTATATCATTAGATTCATCTGATAAAAGTATGATTTACATTCGTAAACCATGAATTATTATTGGTCTCGAACCATATATAACAAGCATATATTTTTTATTTATGAATTTGCAGTTACTCAGACAGAATATTTCTAATATTAAGTGTGATATTCACGAATTGAGAGGTGACAACAATTAGGTCTGGAAGGAGAGAAATCTGCTTCATTTAGGCTAGATGGATATAAACTATGTTATTAGAAAGGATGAACCACCGAGTATAATTGAGACCAGCACTCCAGACGTTGTTGCTTTTTATGAAAAATAGGAAAGATCTAATCACCTCTCTGTAATGTTCATAAAGACCAAAATATCTGCTGGTATTCGTAGTTCTGTCAAACAACATAATAATGTTAGGGATCTATTGAAAGCCATTGATAAACAATTAATTACATCTGATAACGGCCTTGCCAGCACCTTGATTGTTCAGTTGTCATCCTTGAGGATCATTGGAATAAAGGGTGTACGTGATTATATCATGCGTATAAGGGAAATAGTGGCTCAACTGAAAGTCTTGGAGTTATAATAACGAAATCTTTCCTGGTGCATTACATTATGTGCACTTTACCCTAACAATATGTTCCTTTCAAAATCTCTTACAACACACATAAGGTCAACTGGTCGATCAATAATCTGTTGACCATGTGTGTGTAAGAAGAGGAGAGGTTGTTGATGGAAGAGGGTGAAAGGGTCAATTTAACCATTTCAGGAAAGAAGAGATAGGATGATGTCAAAAACAAGGGAAAAGGGAAAATTTCTCCTCAATTCGATATAAAGAAATTGTCAAAGTGTTTCTTCTGTAAGAAAAAGGGATGCATGAAGAAAGATTGCGCTAAATTTAAGAAATGGCTCGAAAAGAAAGGTACTTAAATTTTATTTGTTTGTTATGAATATAATATAGTTAATGTTAATCATAATACACAGTGGATTGATTCTGGTTTTATAATCCATGTTTAAAATACCTTGTAGGGTATGCAAAACCTAAGGAAACCAGTGAGAAGTGAACTATACATTTATTCAGGAAACAGGACGAGTTCACATGTGGAAGCCATTGGCATTTGCAATTTGGTTTTGAGTAGGGGTTTTATTTTGTATTTGGAAAAGATTTTTATGTTCCAAATTTCTCTAGAAATTTGATTTTTGTATTAAGACTTGTACCTTTTGGTTTTTCCTTTAACTTTTTAGATTCTGGTTTCAATTTATGTAATAGATCTAAAGTTATTGGTTATTGTACATTATTTGATGGTTATTATTCCATTCAGTTACAAAATGATGATGCCTGTAGTTCGATGCATGTCACTGCTGGATTGAAACGATATGTTGTGAATGAAGAATCCTTTATGTTATGGAGTCGTAGATTAGGACACATCTCCATTAAGCGAATGAAGATATCAGTAAATGAAGGGTACTTAGTACTTTGGAATCTGCTGACTTTGAGACTTGCATGAATTGCATTAAGGGTAAACAAATTAACAAGTCTAAAAGGGGTACCAAGAGGAGTACAAACTTGTTAGAAATCATACATACAGATATTTGTTGTCCAGATATAGATGCAAATAGTCTGAAATACTTTATCACCTTTATAGACGATTATTCGTGATATATATATATCTACTTACTTCGTTCTAAGGACGAAGCTTTGGACTCCTTTAAAATTTTTAAGGCTAAAGTGGAGGATCAATGTGAAAAATTGATTAAAATCATGAGGTCAGATAAAGGTAGAGAGTACTATGATAGATACACTAAAAGTGGACAAGTGTCTGGTCCTTTTGCAAAGTCTATTCAAGAACATGAGATTGTTGTCCAGTACATCATGCCTGGTTTTCCGAATTAGAATAGTGTGGCAGAAAGAAAAAACTGAACCCTAATGGACATGGTAAGAAGTATGAGGAGTAATACAAAACTTCCTCAATTCCTGTAGACTGAAGCTCCAAAGACGGTTGTGTATATACTAAACCGAAACCAAAGCTGTCTCAAAGACACCTTTTGAGTTATTTAAGGGTTGAAAATCGAGTTTACGACATATACGCGTTTGGGGATGCCCTTCTGAAGTGAGAATTTGTAATCCATAGGAGAAGAAGCTAGACCCAATGACCATTAATGGGTATTTTATTGGATATGCTGAAAGATCTAAGAAGTATAGATTCTATTGTTCATCTCACAACATTAGAATTGTGGAATCAAGATATGCAAAATTTCTTGGGAATAACTTGACCATTGGGAGTGATCATTTTCAAGATATAGTTTTTGAAAAGGGCCATTATGAAGTTCAACCATCTGGTTCAAGTGATAGATTGATTGTCATTCACACCCCTCAAGTTGAAACGGGTGTTGGACTACCACTTACTGAAGTTCCACAAGCTGTTAATATCAATCCAGTAGATCAAGATGTAAATGAGGAGTAACTAGTAATTGTTAAGCAACCAATTGAACAACAGGTTGAGCAATAGAATCTTTGCGAAGATGATGATACAACATTGAGGAGATCTATTAGAGTTAGAAGGTCAACAATACCTAATGATTATATAATGTATCTACAAGAGTCATATTATAATATTGGAGCTGAAAATGATCATAAAACATTTTCACAGGCTATGAGTACTAATGAATCAGACTTGTGGTACAATGCTATGAAGGATGAAATGGATTCTATAACATCTAATCAAGTCTGGGAACTCATTAAGTTGCCAAATGGTGTAAAAACCATTAGATGTAAATGGGTGTTTAAGACAAAAAAAGAGTCGCAAGGCAACATTGAGAGACACAAAGTAAGACTTGTTACCAAAAGGTTCACTCAGAGGGAAGGAATCGACTACACGGAGACATTTTTCTCCTATATCTAAGAAAGATTTTCTTTGTGTAATCATGACATTAGTAGCACATTTTGATTTTGAGTTACATCAAATGGATGTAAAAACGACGTTCCTCATTGGTGAACTAGAGGAAGAGGCTTACATGAAATAATCTGAAGGATTCTCCTTTAGTGATGGTGAGAATTTAGTCTACAAGCTTAATAAATTTATATATAATTTAAAACAAGCCTCTAGGTAGTGATATTTAAAATTTCACGAGGTAGTCACTTCATTCGGATTTGAAGAGAATATAATTGATCAATGTTTATACTAGAAGGTCAGTGGGAGTAAGATTTGTTTTCTTGTGTTATATGTGGATGACATTTTACTTGCGACTAATGATAAGAGTTTGTTATATGAGGTGAAACAATTTCTTTCAAAGAATTTTGATATGAAAGATATGAGTGAGGTATCTTAGGTCATTAGCATCAAGATCCATAGATAAAGATCTCGAGACATTTTGGGTTTATTTTAAGAGACCTATATCAAAAAAAATTTAGAGAGATTTCGGATGAAAGATTGTGCACTAAGTGTAACACCCATAATAAAGGGTGATAGATTCAATTTGAATCAATGTCCGAAGAATGATTTTGAATGGGAACACATGAAGAACATTTCATATGTTTCATTTGTTAGAGGCCTTACGTATGCTCAGGTCTGCACTTGACTTGACATCACATATGTTGTTGGAATGTTAGGTAGATATCAGAGTAATCCAAGTGTTGACCACTGGAAAGTTGTAAAAAAAGATATGGGATATCTTCAAGGCATAAAAGACTACATACTTATGTACAGGAGGACTGAGAACCTGAAAAAAGGTGGATACTCCGATTCAGACTTTGCTAGCTGCATTGATTCAAGGAAATCAACATCCGGTTATATTTCATGCTAGCTTATGAAGTTATATCTTGGAGAAGTGCCAACAGACACTGATTGCTAATTCCACGATGGAGGCCGAGTTCGTATCATGTTCTGAGACTACCTCGCACGATGTATAGTTGAAGAGTTTCATATATGGGCTTATAGTTGTTGATTTAATTTCTAAGCCATTAAGGTTTAATTGCGACAACTTAGTTGCGATCTTTATGGCTAAAAATAATAAGAGTGGAAGTCAAAGTAACCATATCGACATTAAGTATTTAGCCATAAGAGAACATGTTAAGGAAAGGAAAGTTATCGTAGAGCACGTTAGCACTGATTTGATGATTGTGGATCTTTTAATTAAAGGCATGTCACCTAAGCAATTTAAGGATCACGTAGTGCAAATGAGGCTTGGTTCCATAATTTGATTTTTTTTGTAAATTTGTTGCTTCAATGGAACTCTTATTTAATTTAATATTTTCTCATACGTTTTGTGTACACATATATTTGATTAGTTTTGAGAAATATCGTCTAATTTGGACCTAGAATAAACCTATGGTTTATTCATTAAGTTTAAGGGTTAGTAATAAGAAATTGTATATATATATAATACATGAAAGATAATACTCACTATAAGAGGACCTATCGTCATGATTCATATATTTGATTTCTTGTTATGTTTGGTGTTAGGTTTGTTAAGGAATGATTCAAAGGTTGTTAATGAATGGTGAAACTTGGATTTGTTATTGACTGAGTCCTATGGTCAAATTCCTTATTTTATGGTTGTCAAATATAATGCTAATAATCAATTTTCACAGACCGATATTAATGTTTCAGTTGTTGAAGTTATATGCCTATATATATAGGTAATTGATGTTGTTGTAATGTGTAATTAAGTGTTGAAATAAAAGAAAGGGGTCACTTGAAGTTCAGTTTAAAATTTGTTTTGCTTTCTCTATTTATTTCTTTTATTTTGTCTCTATAGTGCACTTTTTTCACCAACAAGTTTGGTATTAGAGCCTGGGTCTTTTAGGTACTTTAGGAAACACGTGACTGATACATGAGATTATGGCAACACCTGGGTTTTCTTCTGCTGTTGGATTTTCTTCTATACAACCACTTCTACCAATCTTCAATGGTGAGAAATACGAGGGGTGAAGTATTAAAGTCAAAACATTGATCAAATCACAAGATTTATGGGATTTAGTGGAATACAGATATATTGATATATTAGAACCTGATGAAGAAACAGAGAAGATGCTGAGAGAACTAAGAAGAGGGATGCTAAAGCCTTGTTTATTCTCCAACAAGTAGTTCATGAGACAATTTTTCCACGAATCACAATAGCAACTACAGCAAAGGAGGACTGAACCATTCTATAGAAAGAATTTCAAGGTGATGCAAGAGTCATGGTCGTAAAATTGCAATCACTTGAAACTTTAATTATGAAAAATGATGAATCAGTAGCTAATTTTATGTCAAGCAAAATGTCAATAGTAAACCAAATGTGCTCTTATGGTGAACAAATCTCTGATGAAACAATTGTTGCGAAAGTCCTATGAAGCTTGACTCCAAGGTTTGACCATGTGGTAGTAGCCATAGAGGAAGCAAAAGATTTGTCGATTCTTTCAGTTGATGAATTAATGGGGTTTCTTCAAGCATATGAGTCACGTATCATTCGATCACTTGAGGGGAATGAGAAAAAAACATTTCAAGTGAAGGAGACAACTGATCATAGAGGTCAAGGAAAAGGAAGATTTCAAGGCCGTGGTCAGGTTCTAGCAGAGGCAGAGGTAGAAACGAAGGGCAAGGATAGTTCAATGAGCAAAGAAACACAAAAGCTACCATCCAATGCTATAATTGCAAAAGATATGGGCATATGCAAGCGGATTGTTGGTAAAAAAATCATAATAATTTTACACTAGAAAGATGTTCTATTTGTAACAGATTTGGGCATGTACAAGATGATTGTTGGTATAAAGATCAAAAAAATGAATTTTGCAGCAGACATTATTGAGGAAGACAACAGGCTTTTTATGGCTTGTATTAATGCTAATCACAAGCCAAGCAACTTGTGGTTCATCGACAGCGATTGTTTGAACCATATGACAGGAACCAAATCCTTATTCCAAGAGCTTGACGAAACGAAAAAGACAAAGGTGCAGCTTGGCAATGAAAAAGATATACAGGTGGAAGGAAAAGGCACGGTGAGAATTGATACTACTAATGATAAGATAAAACTTCTACATTTGTACCTGATTTAAGCTATAATCTATTGAGTGTTGGGCAATAAATGGCTAGTGGATACTTTGTTTTATTTGATGATGATTCATGTGTCATTAAAAATAAGAAATCAGGTAGAATAGTGAATATCAGTATGACCCCAAACAAGATGTTCCCGCTAGATGTTTCTCTCATGGAGAGTTTTGCTCTTGTTGCTAGCGCAAAGGACGACTCAAAGCTATGGCATTTAAGGTATGGGCACCTTAATATCAAGGGCTTGAAATTGCTTAGTGATAAAGGTATGATCCTTGGACTACCTAAAGTTTGCTCTATTGATTTATGTGAGGGGTGCATTTACGGGAAACAAACTAATTCGTCGTTTCTTATTGGACATGCATGGAGAGCTTCAAACTGTTTAGAATTAGTTCATGTTGATTTAAGTGGAACAATGCAAACCAAGTCCTTGGGTGGGAGCCATTATTTCTTGTTGTTTATTGATGATTATAGTCATAAGAGTTGGGTATATTTTTTAGAAAACAAATAGGAAGCTTTTGTGAAGTTCCAACAGTTTAAAGCTATGGTGGAAAAGCAAAGTGACTGCCATATCAAAGTTCTTTGCACAAATAGAGGTGGAGAATTTGTATCCAAAGAATTTAATCAATTTTATGAATATAATGGCATTCAAAGGGAGTTAACAACTCCCTACACTCCAGAGCAAAAGGGTGTCGCTGAGCGGAAGAATCGAATCGTTATAGAAATGGCAAGAAGCATGTTACAAGTACAGGGGCTTTCAAATCAATTTTGGGCTGAAACTGTGGCAACATCTATTAAATCTCGCCCCAACAAGGGCTGTCATAAACAAGACTCCATACAAAGCTTGGTATGGAAGGAGACCAAATGTAAGTCACTTACGAGCCTTTGGATGTGTCTCTTATGCTTTAGTAAACTCTTAAGCTCATCAGAAGCTTGATGAAAAATCTGAAAAATGAATTTTTATTGGTTATTGTACTCAATCTAAAGCATGTAGAGTTTATAACCCTCTTAGTGACAAGATTTTAATCAGGCAAGATGTGATATTTAATGAAAATGTAAGTTGAAATTCGAGTGAAAAGCAGGTGCAACAAGTAATTAGTGATCCCACTGAAGTTTCTCTAGATGGAAGAGAAGAGGAACTTCTAGCAAATTCCTCTATTAGCTCTCCATTGGAGTCAGAAAATTCGTCAACTTCGACAATAAACAACATCTCCTCATCTTCAGTTCTTGAACATTTTTCAGCAGATCCAATTCCATTGAGAAGATCAACAAGAGCCAAAATGCCAAATCCCAAATATACTAATGACATATATACCTATAATGACATATATACCTGTCAATTTCGTCTTGCTATTGCAGATCCATTGTATTACGAAAAAGCAGTAAAAAATGAAGAATGGCAGAGAGCAATGATAGAGGAGATGAAATCGATTGAGAAAAATGGAACATAGGAGATGGTGGACTTACCGGAAGACAAAAATGTCATTGGATTAAAGTGGGCGTTCAAGACTAAGTTTGCTGCAGATGGAAGCATATAAAAGCACAAAGCTCATCTCGTAGCAAAAGGTTACGTGTAGAAATATGGTGTTGATGTTGAAGAAACTTTCTCTCCGGTGACTCAATTTGAAACAGTAAGGCTTGTTTTAACATTAGTTGCACAATTACAGTGGTTAGTTTATCAATTTGATATCAAGTCAGCATTTTTCAATGGAGACTTACAAGAGGAGGTATATGTAGCACAACTTAAAGGTTTCATAAAGGAAGGCAGTGAGACAAAGGTGTATAAGTTGAGAAAGGCTTTGTATGGTTTGAAGCAAGCTCCATGAGTTTGGTACAGCAGGATTGATGGACATTTTTAAAAAAAATGGGTACTTAATAAGTGAAAATGAGCCAACTTTATATGTGAAAAAAGAAGGTAAAAAGAAATTCATCATTGTTTGTCTTTACGTTGATGATATCATTTACTCTAGTTCTTCTACTTCTTTTATGAATGAGTTTAAATCTCAAATGATGAATGAATTTGAGATATCAGATATGGGGCTGTTGTGTTATTTTCTTGGTCTTGAAGTTTATCAAGCTGTAGATGGTATTTTCTTTCACAAAGGAAATATGCTATATAGGGACTTGCTTAATAAATTTGACATACTTAATTGTAAGCCTAAAGCTACAGCCATAAATATTAATGAAAAATTGCACCAAGAAGATGTTGAAGATATGGCAGACGCTAAGACATTCAGAAGCTTGGTTGGAGGTTTAATATATTTGACTCACGCTTGACCTGATATTGCATTTCATGTTGGTATTGTTTCTAGGTGTATGCAACGACCTTCAAAAATTCATTATGGAGTAACAGAAAGAATCTTGCGTTACATTGTTGGAACTATGGAGTATGACATTTGGTACTCTTAAGTCTTTGATTTCAGGTTGTGTGGATACATAGATAGTGATTGGGCGAGTTCAGTGGATAATAGACAAAGTGTATCTGCAAATGTTTTTACTTTTGATTCAGAAGTGATCTCTTGGAGTTCAAAGAAGCAAGCTATAGCATCACTGTCAACCTCAGAAGCAGAATACATTGCAGCAACTTCAACAGCTTGTCAAGCAATTTGGATAAGGAGAATGCTAGTAGATCTTCAACATAAACAGAAGGGAGCAACAAAGATATTCTGTGACAATAAAGCAACAATCTCCATGGCGAAGAATCTAACATTTCATAGCAGAACGAAACATATTGAAATTCGTTTTCATTTCATTTGTGATCTAGTAGCAAAGGAAGAAATCTCATTGGAATATTGCAGCACACAAGAGCAGCCTGCTGATGTTCTAACAAAGACTTTGTCAAGAGAAAGATTATGCTATTTTAGAGCTTTATTGGGTGTATGTGACTTTAAATCAAGGGGGAGTGTTGAGGAATGATTCAAAGCTTGTTAAGGAATGGTGAAAGCTGGTTTTATTATTGATCGAGTCCTATGGTCAAATTCCTCAAGGGGTGTGGCTTGATGGTTGAGAGCGGGACTTGATTTTGGTTAGGTCCCAGGTTCGATTTCATGCTAGCCCCTCTTGTAAAAGCCTAGGGCAGCCGGGGTTTTACCTGTAGATGAAGAACTAGTTAGACCCTCAATGATGAGGTGCGCTCGCTTGACCCGCCTGTGGAGTGGTGCGCCAGTTGAGCCCTCAGAGAGATGTGCCCGCTTGGCCTACCTACGGGGTTTCCTCGAAAAAAAAAAAAGATTTCATGGACCGATATTTATGTTTCAGTTGTTGAAGTTATATGCCTATATATATAGGTAATTGATGTTGCTGTAATGTGTAATTAAGTGTTGAAATAAAAGAAAGGGTCACTTAAAGTTCAGTCTAAAATTTGTTCTGCTTTCTCTATTCATTTCTTTTATTTTGTCTCTGTACTGCATTCTTTTCACCAACAAGGTTAAATGGATTAAGTGAGAGAATGCAAGATTTTTTAAATCTTCCTACTCTTCCTACTATTGAGATTATGGTCAGTTTAATGCATTAATCCTTCATCACGCACACATTACTGCCCATGCTTCTGAGTTTCCTCCTCTGTGATGGGCAGAGGTGTTGAAACGGTTTTAAAAACTAGTTTTTGGTTCCTATCCTCACATAGCACAGAGCATTACACCATCGTATTGCTGGATCATCAGTGGAGCAATGGCTGGAGGTAAGTTATCTCGGTTGCTATATAAATGAATAATATGCATGTGTCTTATGTAAATGTTATTTGTATGATATGCATGTGATATTATTACAGTCTAACCCCATTGCATCTTTACCTCCTACACCAACCCTTTTTTTTTTGGCGAACTGTAAACACGCTGACACTGGCAAAAGATTCGAACTTTGAAGATAAAGCACTGATGTTTTTGAAAGTAGGAGAAAATAGATGGTTAAATCTCATTAAAGTTCTAGGAAATCTGAAAAAACAGATTGGAAGAAATAAGAAGAGAACGGAAGAGCTCAATTTGAAAAAACTTTCCATTGATCTCAGCTCTGCAAGCCCCAAAATTTCCCCAGCAAGTTAAATTCCGATTAGCCTGGGCCCTGTGCTCTGTGAAGATTTTTTTTGTTCTTGCTTTGTGGGGGTGCGTGAAAATTGATGGAATGTTTTACATGGAATCAGGCAAAGCAGGTGAAACCCAGAGTCAACATTTCGCGTATGGAGTTGATTCCAATGAGAAGGTCCAGTCGTTTTGCAGACAAGGCACCTGTTCGCTACAAGGAATTCAGTTTCTTTCTTCCTCTGTCTCTTTGGGTATCTCTGAGTGTCACTCTGTGCAAGTTGTCCACGTGTGAAGTTTTGTTCTTTTTGTTTTTTGTTTTTCTGGGTCTGGTTTTGTATTTCCTCTGATGGCTAGACATAATATTGAGCTGGCTGATACATGTTAATCATTGTAAATGTTGAAACAAGTTCCAACTTGAGTATCAAACAAGGGGTAAGCAGCTACGTGAAATTAGTGCAGTCCTAAGTAGTTTAATCAGGTTTAGTTTTCATACGGATTCGACATGTCTGATTAACCTTCAATCTTTTGTTTCAGGTCTCTTTGGAACCTTTGCTGAGATTCAGAAGGTCAACTTCTCTTCAATTTTGAACACTTTCCTCTAATTTCGTTTTCTTGTGCTTGTGTATACTCCAAATTCTAGTGGCGTTAAATTGCAGGGGATACAGCTACGGAAGAAGAGATATACTGAAATCGATTCTATGCTTCAGATGAAGAGATCTACTGAATCGATTCTATGAATAATTAAATGTTACAAGATATTAGAATAACAATTTCAAATCACTAGGCTGCAACACAAGCATTTAATCACTTGAAAAAAAAAAAGGTTGCTATTTCATTTTACTTTTCAATTTTGCTTTTACAGTTTTGTCAGATACAATTTATAATCCTCCAGCCAACCTTCTAAAGAAATTAAAAGACAATGTTTCACATTATTTCAATACAAAGTGATCTTCAATCTTTGAAGGAGTCTAAGAATCTACTGTGGCCGATTCTTGGAGACCACAAACTATAATCAAGGCAGCAACCAGAGCAAGCATATTCAGGTGCAGGCGACGGAAGAGTTGGCAGATGGCAGTTAAATGATTTTTGGACGGCTTTATGCAGCAATAATGGATAGGCAATCTCGAACATGTAAGGATGGTTCAAGAGCATATCAGCAGTCCATCGCTCTTTCGGATTCCTTACGAAACACTTCTGTAAAAAATGCCGACCACTTGCAGACATGTTTTCAGGTATACTTGGTACTTCGTTGGAGAAAACAAGGTACCTTACTATATCCTTCAGATCACGTGACTGTAACGCCCTCTTCCCTGTCACCATCTCTATTATTATGCATCCAAGAGACCAAATATCTAACGCTGGCGTAATTTCACCGACCGCTACAGATTCTGGGGACATGTAAAGTGGTGTCCCCGCAATCTTCAACTTCCCAGAATTGCGATATTGAACCATTCTAGCATTCCCAAAATCTGCAATCTTGAGTTGACAAGGACCATCCTCGTTGGGAAATACAAGAATGTTAGCAGGCTTGAGATCACAGTGAACTATACCCTTTCGGTGAATGGCAGACAATCCCCTCAGCAGCATTAATGTGTATTGTCGAGCCATATTTTCTGGCAGACGACCATCTTGATGGTTCTTAATATGATTATCCAAAGAACCGTCGGGAGCATACTCGAGCAGCAAATTGCAGTACTCCGTGCCACCTTCAAAGTCGTTGAAGGTACCAAAACATTGAATAACCTCATTGCATCCATCCAACTTCTTCAACATATCATATTCTTTGGATAACACAGGCCACTTCCAAAGCTCCGAAGACTTGATAGCAACTGCTTGGTTGTTCACTAAAGCGAGACAAACCGTGCCCAGAGTTCCTTGTCCGAGAGCTCGAAGTTTGAAAATCTCCATGCTGACACGTACCCATAAAAATAACTTGGATGAGTATTTATAATCGTAATGATACTAATTCTACCGTAATTAGGATTAATTAGAGTTACTATTCATATAGGATTCCTTTAAGTCATCTAGTTTAACTATTTATAATTATTATTCAATTAGGAGTCCTTATATTATCTTGTCATTATTTATTTGATTTGATCCCGTAAATTATGTTGTTTAATTATTTATGATTATTATTCAATTAGGAATCCCTATACTATCTTATTAAACTATTTATAATAAC
>JANIHY010000209.1:65808711-65822380 GCA_027479065.1 Erythroxylum brevipes | reverse complement strand
TCTCCTCCTTACTACTTACTTAAGTCCAAAGGCCTAAAGCACATCTACTCTTCTCTTCTTCTTTTTATTTCCAAATTTTTCCTTTAATTTCTCTCGCATCTTGATTACACAAATTACATTTTTAAGGCAATTCAACATACAATGTCTCTCACATAAGTAGCACCATTAATAAGGATATATCAAACATTTCATTAGCTTTCTTAATAACTGTGCATTTATCTAAACCGACTTTCATTTAGGATAAAAGAGAGTATATAAATTCCAAAATTAACGTGAAGATGAGTTTGTAGGTATTATGAGAATTATGTGTAAAATATAAAAATAAAATGGACTAAAAATAGGCTCATTAATTAATTTAAAAAATTCACCTAAAAAATGTTTTTTTAAGAAGTTTTAAATTTGATCTTCTAAAAAAATATTTTAACTAAAAAAAGTCATAATTGTTAAAAATATATATTGTTTATTTTATATTCAATCACTCTTTTTTTTTTTTCTTATGTGGTAAAAAACCACCTAGTAACATCCCAAAAGTATGTACACTATTTTGAATTTTGATAGAAAGATGGCCGGAATAAGTAGAATAGGATGTGAACCCCTCGGGACTCGAATTCGGAATCATAAGTTCACTGTCACGTCAATTTTACGGCAGTGAGGTGACCGAGCGGAAAACAAGTTCTTGCGGCTATGGCGTACAGAATTCAAATTGAACGTTCTTTCCGTCTGCTCCATGCCTCTGCTTCTTTCTATTTATAAAACGGTCAGATGCAGCACTTCCCTCACCTCTGCCCTCAGGCAAGCGGTTCAGATGACTTTAGGCTGCTCCTTCTTTCTGGGTCATCACGATGGTTATCGTTCAAGACAATGCACTGCAGGTAGGTGTGCCTGTTTGTCTAATGGGCGTGCGTAGTTCGAGTTTAAATCTTATATTTATGGGGTTTATGTTGTTTTTCTTCGCAGGCTAAACGAGGATCTACACAGAACACGGACACGTTGCTTCAGATGAAGACTTTAGGAGTAAACAAGGTGACTGACAATCAATTTAGAACCTTGCTTAGCTCTGTTTTTCTTCTTCTGTTTGTTATCAGCAAGTTCAAGCTCGTAATTTTAAGGGTTAACATCAGGAAAAAAAAAAAAAGGCAAAACCAGAAAGTGGAGAACAACAAAGATTGTTCCTCCTGTGTAGGATCTTTATAGTGTTAAACACTGAAATGAGAACTCTAGGCAGTCGAATAGCTTAGTAATATGTCCCATCCTATTGCTAGAGATGAGTGGTTTAAGAAATGTGAATTTCTCGAACAGGTCACAGATATTGTTCCACTGAACTCTGGAAGGTGAGTGATTTCAGTCGGATTAGAATCTGAACTTCTTTAAGATGAGAAATCTGCATTACAAATGGTGATTTTGTACAGCCATAAGCGAAAGAGAGTCACAGATGCTAATCCATATAGCAATGATCAAGTTAAGTCTGCTGTTAGCAAGCAAGCCCAGGAGGTCCAGGCTAGCCTATCACCTCAGTTCCCAAGCATGATTAAGTGTATGCTTCCCTCCCATGTTACTGGAGGGTTTTGGCTGGTAATCAGCACGTTTTATCCTCACTTTTTCTCCATTTTTGTTGAAAATTTGATGTAAAAGCAGTCATGTAAGCTAATTTCGTGATGACAGGGTCTTCCCGCACGATTTTGTGAGAAGCATTTGCCAAAACAAGATAGCTTGATTGTCTTGGAAGACCAAAAAGGAATGACATACAATACAAAATATCTTGTGCAGAAAATGGGACTCAGTGGTGGATGGAGAGGGTTTTCCATTGTTCACAATTTGGTGAAAGGAGACGTCTTAGTGTTCCATTTAGTCAAACCAACCACATTCAAGGTAATTCTTTTACCCTTTCTGCATTAGTATTGTTCCTTCCTTTGCCAACCATGAAATCAAAGGTAACGAAAGAGTTTATATTGTGATATGCATTGTGAGGCATTATTCAATGTTTGATTTTTCATGCTTTTTTGACCACAGGTTTATATCGTGAGAGTGAATGGTTCAGAAGAACTAGATGCTGCTCTAAGCCTTCAAAAGTTGAATCCTTCTTCCAAACAAATGATTACAGGTAAGTTCTCCAATATTTCAATAATATCGGTGCTCGATCATCGCCATGGTCTGCATATTACCAAACTAACTCCTTCCAATCCCTTATCTAGTTTGTGCAGATGATCTGAACTTAGATGGAAATAAAATTGATGATAAGCATTCTGAAGCCCTCTTCATAAAAAATCATGAAGAATGCATTCAAAGCAACAGCATGACAAAGAATAGTACAGAACTTGAGGCCAAGTACTCTCAGTCTGAAAATGAAAGTGGAATTACGTTGTCAGCATCTTCTATTGACTTCAAAAAAGTGAAATGTTTTGAGGATTTTGACGTCATTTTTAATGGTTTAGTACTTAATTCTGAGCTCTCGAAACACCTTCTGACCAAGTACTATGAACTTTGCTGTAGCCAAAACTCATATTTACATGACCAACTTCTCGAGGGTCTAAACTGTAAGCTAGTGGCTGGTGTTATTGCTGAGACTATAAACATTGCCGAAGCCATTAGAGCTTCCGATCTCACTTGTTCCCCGAAATATTTTCCAATCTGGGAGAAGACCCTCAAGTCCTTTCAGTTAGTGGGAATGAATGTTGGTTTCTTGATGGTTCGGTTAGGCCAGATTATGAGCCTCGCTGATAAATCAAAAAGATATCAGGATGCTAAACTAGAAAGAGATGAAGCAGAACAGGAAAGGAGAAATCTTTGGGCGAGGCTTGCCGAAACTAAAGAGAAAACGGATAGACTTAATGCTGAGATAAAAGCATTGGATGTGAATCCTGAAAAGCTGGAGCTTATGTTCCGAGAATTCACAAGAGCTCCATGGTAATGAGATAACTTGATTTTGACGGTTCATAGGAAATGTTTTGCATTGGCAAAGGTCAAAGGAGTTACAGCAGGTCAGACAAACTGCAAGCATTTTTTTACATAAGAATCACTTGTGTAGAGTGTCTAACTGGGGAATACTTGGAAGGGAAAGACTGTGTAAGTTCTTATGTTAATGTAATGTAATCTTGTTTATCTTTTCCTATTATAAAAGCTAACCATCTTGGACTGCTGCTTTTAAACTAGCACTTCAACTCTGGTGATTTTGAAGCCCCTAAATATAAAAAGGATAACAGTGAATGAACCAATCAGAACAAGTTTTACTTCACTTCATTGCAACTCTAATCAAGCATGAGAGACAGAAGTTTTCATTATACTAAATCACAAAAGGCACGAGTAAGTATAATATCGGTTAAAGAAATTGTTTCATTCAACTAAATAAAACGGCAATATTCAGTAGGAATGTTGTTAGCATATGAAATTTAAAAAGGTTCAATAATACGTAATTTTACTCTTAATTAGTAAAAATTAGGCATCACTTTAAGGACTAAACTGAAACTTTCTCTTGATCAAAATATTAATCACTTATCAATGTCGCAGTAGTAACACAAGAAATGAATTTCATTCATGAAAGTCACTATGATAAAACCTTAGAAATTCTTATGTAAACCAATTGTCTTTTACAGAACTGGCCTTGGTCTATCTCATTCCATTTCCGTTTTAGTTGTTTGATGATTTTGTTTAGGGTCATATTGAACATACCAATGAACAGTCATAATTCCTCAATTTTTCCAAAATAATATATTTTTATCATCCAAAAAATATTATCGACATCATCCATATTTTGAATTCCATACTGGTGACACATTTGCGGTACATTGGCGCTCTCTGACACCCTTCCACTGTCCGAAAACTACGGAAAGAAGAAAAAGGAAAGACTCTTTGGAGGAAGAGAAATTAGACAATGGAGTCGCTTCTCTAACCCCGTTGTGTCTTCACCTCCTACACCAACCCTTTTTTTCTCGAACCGTAAACACGCCGGCACTAGCAAAAGATTCGAACTTTGAAGATAAAGAACTGATATTTTTGAAAGTAAGAGAAAAGAGATGGCTAAATCTCAGCTAAAGTATGAGGAAATCCGTAAAAAGAGAATGGAAGAGAATAAGAAGAGAATGGAAGAGCTCAACTTGAAAAAACTTTCTATTGATCTCAGTTCTGCAAGCCCCAAAAAATCCCCAGTAAGTTAAATTCCGATTAGCCTGTGCTCTGACGAACTATTTGTTCTTGCTTTGTGGGGTTGCATGAAAATTGATGGAATGTTATGCATGGAAAACAGGCGAGGCCCAGATTCTACCGCTCGTCTACGGAGCTGGTTCCAGTGAGAAGGTCCACTCGTTTTGCAGATAAGGCACCTGTTAGCTATAAGGAAGTCAGTTTCTTTCTTTCTCTGTCTCTCTGCGTCTCTGCGTGTCACTGTGTGCTCCTGGTCCAAATATGAAGTTTCGTTCTTTTTGTTTTTATTTTTCTGGGTCTGGTTTTGTATTTCCTCTGATTGCTAACTGTCGCTTTTGGACTTTGTTTGGAGTCAGTCAATGGAACTTTAAACCTTTAAAGAGTTAGCTGATATATCTTAATCATTGTTAATGTTGAAACAAGTTCCCAACTTGAGTATCAAACAAGTGGTAAGCATCTATGTGAAATTAGTGCAGTCCTAGTTTAATCGTGTTTAGTTTTGATATGGATTCGACATGTCGGATTAACCTTCCATCTTTTGTTTCAGGTCCCGTTGGAACCTTTGCAGAGACTCAGAAGGTCAATATATGGTCACTTATCATCAATTTTGAACGCTTTCCACTAATTTCGTTTTCTTGTGCATGTGTATACTCCAAATTCTATTGGTATTAACTTGCAGGGGATACAGCTACAGAAGAACAAATCTACTGAATCGATTCTATGCTTCAGATGAAGCTAGAACATATGCTATTGACAAAGCCGAACAGCTTCAGTCAAGTTTAGATTCTAGTTTTCCAAGTTTTGTGAAACCTATGCTCCAGTCTCATGTTACTGGAGGATTTTGGCTGGTTAGTCAATGGTGTGTTTAATGGTAGATGTACTGTTAGAGATATGGCATAATATTGGACAAGTGGATTTGCATTTTAACTTCTTTCTATTGTAAGATGTTCTTCAGGGTCTGCCAGTCCAATTCTGTAAAACACATATTCCCCATTTAGATGAATATATCTCTTTGGAGGATGAGAATGGAGATGCATTTGAAACAAAATATCTGGCTCAAAAAACTGGTCTTAGTGGTGGATGGAGAGGATTTGCTATTGATCATGAACTAGTTGATGGAGACGCTCTGGTCTTCCAACTAATTAGTCCCACCAAATTTAAGGTAAACCTGAGGCACTCATTCTTATGCTTCACATTAAACCTTCTTGAATAATTTTTCAGCTATACTCAATTTAGTCATTTTCATATAAACTTGATCTCAAGGTGCACATTATAAGGGCATATGACAAAGAAGACAGTGAAAACGAAGATCAAGTTAAAGATTTGGGTGCAACAGTATCTGTTAAAAGTTCCAAACGAACCAGAGCCAGTAATTTCTCAATTCCTTTGAAATTTTATAGCTTATTCCATCATTTAATCCATAATGATTGTTTGCAGTTTTTTCTGATTCTTGGAAGAAAAATGCATTAATAAAACTGATCTCAGTGCACTCCAATGAAATGTTTTTTTTTTTTTGAATGATGATGATCTCAGTGCACTCCAAGCTCCACTTGAGGGAAGAATTATTATTTGCATGAACATCAAAAAAAACATTTCATTGGTGAGGATTATTGGCCATGTAGAATATCTAGGGTGACTGTCGATAAGTAATTCTATAGTCAGCGCACATAAAAATTGTTTGGACTTTGCCCAGCAAAGATATTTGGCCATCACATACTTTTTTATCATAACTATCATATTTACAAATTAGCTCTATGTAACAGTACAAGTTCATCAAATTAGTTGCAGATACTATCCCATTTCCTAATAATATGATTTTCTTGCTCTTTTGCTGGCAGAAAGTGAATGATTTCATAAGTAATGTGAGTTTCTTGCTTTTTTGCAGGCAGAGAGTAAATGATTTCATATTGTCTGATAGTATTAACAGCTTTCTTCATTTTGCCACACAAAGGAGAAACTGCAAAGGGTTGGATTTCTTTTCTTTTGGTTGGCAAATCCAGCAGATTACTCTTATGAAGCTCGGAAACATAGTTCTTTAGGAATCTTAATGTCTATGGTATAGACTCACTCCGTAATTCTTGAGCTTTTGTGCTTTATGATAATGTTTGGAATATAAATTCTAGTTTATGTATTTTTTCATATTTATTTATAAACTTTTCAATATCCAAAAGTTAAATCAACTAATATTGAAAGTCAAAATTGCATGTTATGCATAATCTAATGTTGATATTCAAAAAACAATTTCAACTCTACATCCATACATACATAATCCTCTAACCTTCTAAAGAAATTAAGAAAAAAAAGTTTCACATCATTGCAATACAAGTGCTTCTTCAATCTTTGAAGGATTCCAAGAGCCTGTTGAAGTTGAATTTTGGAGACCACAAATCATAACTAGGTATGTGAAACGAATATGGCATGTGAGCTTGGGGCAGAATGTTCCCTGAAAAATAACTTGAACAATCAGGACAGCAGCAAGAACTGACAGGACTACATCCACACGGAGGTGATGCCCAAGTTGACAGATTGCTTTTTATGATTTTATGGAACGATAATGGATAGGCAAAATCGAACATGTAAGGATGGTTCAAGAGCATATCAGCTGTCCATCGCTCTTTCGGATTCCTTACGAAACACTTCTCCAGAAACTGCCTACCAATTGTAGACATGTTTTCAGGTATACTTGGTACTTCATTGGTGAAAGCAAGGTACGTAATTATGTCTTTCAGACTACGTAACTGTAACGCCCTCTTTCCTGTCAGCATCTCTATTATTATGCATCCAAGAGACCAAACATCTAATGGCGGCATAATTTCACCAAGTGCTACAGATTCTGGTGACATGTAAAGCGGTGTCCCTACAATCTTGAATTTCCTAGAATTGCGAAATCTCACCGTTCTGGCATTCCCAAAATCTGCAATCTTGAGTCGACAAATACCATCCTCGTTGGGAAATACAAGAATATTAGCAGGTTTGAGATCGCAGTGAACTATACCCTTTTGGTGAATAGCAGACAATCCCCTCAGCAGCATTAACGTGTATTTTCGAACCATATTTTCCGGTAAACGACCCCCTTTATGGTTCTTAATATGATCATCCAAAGAACCTCCGGAAGCATACTCAAGCAGTAAGTTGCAGTATTCCTTGCCATCTTCAAAATCGTTGAACATACCAAAACATTGCGTAACCTCGTTGCATCCATCCAACTTCTTCAACAGATTATATTCGTTAGATAATGCAGGCCACTTCGAAAGCTCTGTAGATTTGATAGCAACTACTTGGGAGTTCACCAAAGCAAGACGAACCGTGCCTAGTGCTCCTTCTCCGAGAACCCGAAGTTTGGAAATCTCCATTGATAATGATACGTGCCCATGAAAGTAACTTAGATGAGCATTTATAATTGTCATCATAGCAAGTCTACTATAATTAGGATTAGTTAGAATTATTATTTATTTAGGATTCCATAACTTATCCTATTAGAATTATTTATAATTATTGTTTGACTAGGAATCCATATATTATCTTGCTAAATTATTTTATCATCATTTTATTTTATCTTGTCAACTTATTTATAATTATTATTAGTTTAGTTTTCTTTATTTTTAGAAATTACAATTTAATACAATGCAAAATTTGGCCTCTTAAGTTTTTTGAAAATTACATTCTTTTAAATATCAAATAAGTAAAATTTTTAACTTTTTATTTTTTAAAAAATAAAAAATTAAATATTTATATTTAAATATTTTAAACAGGGTAATTACCCATCTAACAAAACATGAAATACTTTTTCTTTTACACCTTCTTTTGCCATATGTTAACTTTTTTATGAAAATTAATTTTCATTTTTAATATTTTGAATTTTTTCACTTTAACCGAAATAATAAAATTAAAATTTACTTTTACCAATCGTCTTTAAAAAATTTAAGGCTTACATAAACAACCCCTTTGATGTGCTTTTAGGTAATGTTGACGCCTTACTATTTTATTATTTTAGTTTATTATCTTTTTTTCTTTCCTCTTCACGCGAGTCACTTGCAAATTGTCAACGTATTATTGAATTTTTTCAAATTTTACATGTTAACGAGATTTTTATTAGAATTTGTTGTTGTTATTGTTGTCGGTAATGTTAACTCATTAAAAAACATTAACACTTAATAATTTATGAAAATATAAAATATTAGATTGTATAACACTTCTTCCATATAATTAATTTTTTAATTAAACGAATATTATTGAATATGTTTATTAAAATAAATGTTATGTTTTTTAATTTTACCAAATACATGTATTTGTTATGATATATAAAGGAGAAATATGATATAAAATTTTTTGTTGTTTACTTATAAAATTACATAATTATCCTCATTATAATTTACTTTCATTAATAATTTTTTAATGAAGAGAAACTCTTTTAACTTAAATAAAGGCTTTTTTAATACTTGACTTCCATATGATTAACTTATATGGCAAGTTCCTTTAGTAAACCAATATGATTAGATGAACAAACAGTGGAACTAAGAAGAGTTGGTTATTGAAGGAAATGCAAAAAGAACAGTGATGGATAGGCTGAAGGAAATAAAAAAAGAATAGAGAATGGACAAAGAATGTATCTTTTATTCCATCTGTCGAACTTGCTTAAATAAAAAATGTCTTTAATTGAAATTTAAGAGGAACAAGGAAAAGATAAGTAAAAATAAGAAATATATCAAGACCCACAATAGAGTATGGTTCTTAAAAGACAACAATCGTTAACTAAAAAATAGCAATAACCATTCTAAGACGTAGTCTTCAAACTAGACACGTTTTTAAAGCACAATTCTTAACTCCTCCTTACCCTTGAAACTGCACACTCCCATTTTTATCTTCAGTTCTTCCAACTTGATTTTGGACAAGGCTTTTGTGAATACATCAACAATTTGATCTTTCGATTAATAATAAATCAATGAAACTTCTCTTTCTTTTTGAATCTCTCTAAGAAAAAAAATTTTGATCTTAAAATGTTGTTTGTCTTGCCATGAAACATTGGATTTGAGGTGACTGAAATGACAACCTGATTATCAACAAAGATTTGTGTTGATTCATGCTGCTTCAAACTCAAATCTTAAAGTATTTTCCTCAATAAGATGACTTGATTTGCTGCAACAGTTGCAGTGATAAATTCAACTTCTATAGTACTTTAAGAACCAATTAACCATATTCGAACCAAGGCTAAAACAGAAATTGACATAAACAAAAACACTGATAATATTAGTGTCTTCACTTATTACATACAAGGTTGCCACATTTAAGCTTTTATTGAAGCCTAAGTTTGCCAAATGATCATCAATCTAGCTATTGACCTTTCTATTTGGAGGACTTTGAACAAATTGCCATATGTGATTTTTCTCAATCATGGTCAGCTCCTCTTTCATGGTTGATAGTCATTTCTCATCTTGCATTGCTCCTTGAACTCTAACTGGTTCCATTACTACTACATTGTATCTTGCATAGATGTTTTCAAGTGATCTGGTTTCTCTAACAAGTAGGTCATCAATATCATCTTCATTGGGTTGTAAATTGATTGGAGCCTTTTCTCCTTTATTTTTAAAATTCCATTCCCACTTTTCATCCTCCATGAGCACAATATCTCTGTTAATTAGATTTTTTCCAAATTGAGGCCGAAAAATTCTATAAGCTTTGGAGGAATTGTTGTAGCTTATAAAAATGACAGGTTCAACCCTTTTATTAAGTTTGTCCCTCTTGACCTATAGCACGCGAGTAAAACACAAACAACCAAATATTTTTAAATTTTTTAAATTTAGTTTAAAGCTATATCATGCCTCAAAAGGAGTCTTCAAATTCACAACCTTTGTAGGAAGCCTATTTAACAAAAACACTGTTATGTTTGTTGTGTTTGTTGCTTTTGCCCAATACTTCTTAAGCAGACCTTTCTCATGCATCATGCATCATGCATCATGCATCATGCATCTCACCATCTTAAAGATGGTTATGTTCTTCCTTTCACTCACTCCATTTTGTTGTGGAGTGTATGGAGTTGTTAATTGATGTTCAGTGCCAACTTCCTCACAAAATTGATTACATTGATCTGAAGTATACTCCTTGCAATTATCAAGTCTTCATATTTGAATATTATAGCCACTTTGATTCTCAATCCATTGTTTGAATCTCTAGAAAATGCCAACAAATTCATATTTAAATATGAGAAAATAAATTCAACACATACGAGTGAAGTCATCAATAAAGATTATGTAATATTTAATCCCTATAAGTGAAGGAGTTCTCTGAGGTCCTGCAAGATCAATGTGGATGAGTTACAGCTTTTTTGTTGCTCTCCAGGATGATTTATTAAATGGAAGTCATGCTTGCTTGCCATATTAACAAGCCTTGCAACTTTGTAATTCTGACTCCAATTGAGGTAGCCCTTGAGCAAGCTCTCTTCTCTGCAAGTTCAATATTGCAACATGGTGGAAATGACCCGATCTTTTGTGTCAAGTTTCGATGATACTAACAATTGTGGAATAAGCAGCTTGCTCCTCCTATAATGGATCAAAAGACAAGCTTTTGCCTTTCATAATAACTTTAAACATTTATTTATCTGCTACATCTTTGATAAAGCACCGATTGCCTTTAAAGATGACTTTAAAATCTCCTTCAAGTAGTTGTCCCACATTTAACAAAATTTGATTAATATTAGGCACAAATTATACATCTTTAATCAATTTTATACCTTAGAGACTTTCAATTGATACAGTTCCCTTCCTTTTGACAACAATGCATTCTCCATTAACAATCTTGACTTTGAAGATAACTGATGTATCCAACTATTTAAAGAGCTCATGATCAAAAGAAATATGGCTCATGCAACCACTGTCTATAAGCCATTTGTCATTAGAGCTGCTAGTTGCAAAACAAGTTGCTACAAAGAGTTGCTTGTCCTCTTACTAGTCTTTAATTTGAGTAACATTTTTCTGCTGCAAATTGATTTGATTCTCATTATTTTGCTTGTAAATTTTATAGTGGTGCTCATTTTATGATATTTCTCACATTGAACATCAGGTCTTCTCCAGCATTTGAAGGGTGGATTCCCCTTAATTCCACAATGTTACACTCATTTTTGCTTCCTTTTCATGTGTTGGCGTAATCTAACCCCAAGGATTCCTTATTATTTTTCTTCTTTTTCCCATTTCCTTCTTGGTTTGTTTGCACTTTGACTTATAATGCTTTTTCAATGGAATCTTCAGACCTTATAACTCTTCATTGTTTTTGAGCCTGCAAGGCATTCAATAAATCTGCTAAACTAATATTTTACAGATCCTTAGTGTTTTCCAATGAGAAAATGGTTGCTTCAAACCTTTTAAGGATTATTATAAGAATTTTATGAACTAATTTAGAATCAGGAAATTCAGAGCCAAATAATCTTGCTTTGTTGGCAATGTTGAGTAATCTATCATAATACTCATTGAAAGCATCTGAATCTTCCATCTGTTAAAGTTCAAATACTTTGAGTAAATTGAGAACCTGTATTCCCTTGATTCTTTCATCTCCTTCAAATTCTTTTTTCAAAAAAATTCAAATCTCAAATGCTAATTTCGTGATCATAATTCTGACAAAGATTTCTTGGCAATATATGCTAGGTTTGACTTACATCTAGAACAATTAGATGCAAAGATGTCTTTTCTTTAAGGAGATCTTGAAGAAGATATTTATACGCTCCAACCAAGAGGTTTTAAAGTAGCAGGAAAGGAGAACATGGTTTACAGGTTGAACAAATCTCTGCACGGTCTAAAGCAAGCACCAAGGTTTAGGTACAAGAGATTTTATTCCTTCATTATGAGCCTTGGATATAGTAGACTAAATGCAGAACCTTGTGCATATTTCAAGAGGTTTAGTGAAAATGACTTCACTTTCTTATTGTTGTATGTAGATGACAAGTTGGTAATAGGCCCTAACAAAGATCATACTGTAGAATTGAAGGTCTAGTTGGCTAGGAAATTTGAAATAAAGGACTTAGGACCAACAAACAAGATTCTAGGGATGAAAATTCACTGAGCCAGAAGAAATAAAAAGATTTGGCTTTCTTGGAATAATTATCTGAAGAAGAACTTGTGACGTTTCAATATGCAAGATTGTAAGTCAATTTCTACCTCACTTCTTGTTAACTTCAAGTTATCCTCCAACATGAGTCCTAGCAGTGAAGATGAGAGGATGGAGATATCTTGAGTATCTTATGCATCAGTAATGGTAAGCTTAATGTTCGTTACAACTTGTGAAAGACCAGATATTGCACATATAGTGAGAGTAGTTAGTCGGTACATGACGAATCTTGGTAAAGAGCATTTAAATGCTTTAAAGAGGTTCCTTAGATATATTAAAGAGACCTCAGATGTTGCATTGTGTTACGAGAGGCCAGACTCTATTATCAGTGGATATACTGGTTCTGATTATGTAGGTGATCTTGATGGCAGCAAATCCACCATAGGTTATGTGTTTACAATAATAGGCAGGGCTATAAGTTGGGTCTCAAAACTGTAGTCAATTGTGCCTACATTAACAACAAAAGCAGAATATGTAGCAGCTACACAAGCTAGTAAAGGATCAGTTTGGTTGAAAATGCTATGGGGGGAGCTTATGCACAAGCAAGAGAAGATTTCTCTATTTTATGAAAGTTAGAGTGCCTTGCACTTTACAAAAAAGTCCATATTTTCATTAAAAAAACAAAACATATATAAGTTCAATATCACTTTGTTCGTGACAAAGTGAAAGAAGGAAATGTGGATATGCGAAAGATTCATACTTAAGACAACCTTGTAGATTTTATGATAAAAGTAGTCAACATTGACAAATTTATTTGGTGTCAATCCTCTTGTGTCCTGATGGAGACATGAGCAACATGGAAATGACAAGGAAGAAAGAATGATGCGAAGATCTAATTAACTTTCAATCACATATTTAAGTGAGAGATTTTTGTTGCTGATTGTCCATTTGCAAGAAAGACGACAGTTGTGGACAATATATCCCTAACTATAAAATCGTCTAGGAGACAGCTGTGGACCAGTTGTGGACAATTTGTCCACAGCTGTAAACGCTAAAATTATTCCAAAAATTGTTCTCTTCTTCATTTTCAATCCCTAAAAAATTTAGAGTGTTTCTCTAATTTCTTAATAGTGTTAGTGCTTTTCCTTGTAAGATTAGAGAGAAGTTGTAACTTAAATTTTTAAGAGTGAAATTTCTTCTTCTTGCCTATAATTTTTACCTTAATTTGTTTGGGTATTTTTCACGTAAAATCTGTGTGTCGATTTCTTCAACACTATTCATTCAATCCTATTAGTTGTGAACCTGCTCTAATTCGTCAATTTTTCACAACATAAAGGACCCACATAAAAATAAAGAATATATAGATAGTTAATACATGTGGAAATTACTTTTAAATAATAACATCTATTTTTTCATTTAGTATAAAAGTTTACTTTTAATCTCTAATTATGGCATCAATTTTTAGAGTAAAAGATATTAGACTTTTATGTAATTTAAC
>JANIHY010000209.1:65727577-65750133 GCA_027479065.1 Erythroxylum brevipes | reverse complement strand
TAAATTCAAATTAAATAAATAAGATTTTCTGCTTTGTAAGAGTCAGTAGAGATCATCAATTATATGCAATCGTTGCGGATTTGTCACGAAAGTAATATATATTTATATTAATTGCTATTAGTTAGAAATACGACTGTGTATTGTTTAACTTTTTAAAACTCGGATTGACAGGACTGGAATCAAACATAGTTCACATTTAATGTCCTAAAACCGAAATTTCCAATTTAAGTTTCTTGAAGAGAGCAGTGAGAGGACCAGCCTGAAACGGGGCATGATACTTGAGGGACTAAAATTGAAATCTGAAAGTTTTGGAAGGGTAGTTTGTGTCATTTCGTTTTCTTGCAGCCAAATAAATTTAGAGGCGGTTCTAGCTTAGCCGGCGCCACTCCACGTGGGTGTGTGGGACATTGCGCTGTGAGACGGTGCATTACGGCCCACACATTCAGCCGTTGCGATCTTTTCGCAAACAAAACTGCGCCTAGAGAAGTCGTTACATCGTACGGATGAGATTGGGGACGTCGAAGGAACATTCGGGACCTTGGGGCCCTATCCAATGGGAGCTCGGAGAGAAGGTTCAGGTGGGGCAGAGTCGCCATCATGCTTAGCTGGACGTGACACGTTTCGAGATCATGGTGGTTGTGATCTAGAGAGTGACGCTGTGACGCTAGTGACTAAAGCGGTACGGTTAGCCTTCCCTGGGCCCTACCTCATAAGAGCAAATTCACGGGATTACGTGTAAATTTATGGGCCAATGGGGTGCTAGAAATTCATATAAAGTTGACTTCTTATTATGTAAGAGTATTAAACATACTGTGGTGGGACATGGAAGATAGGGTATTAAATTGTTTAAGATAATTCTATAATTTTTAATTACCTAAAATTCAAATTTTAGAAACATCTTTATAAGGAATTTTTTAATTATTTTTATATATAATCAAAAAAGAGAACTAATGTTGCATACTCAAATATTTAGCAAAGCTTATTTAACAATTTTTTTAACTCTATTAAAATGATAACTATAATTTATATGTATTTAATTATCACTATTTTGATGCTCAATATTAGTATATGAGTGTGGAGTTGAAATATCAAATGTGATTGAACATTTTGTTAGTTAGGATTAAGAGAATCCTTTATGATGTGATTTTGCGGTTAATTTAAGCTATATTTTTTGTTGTTTGCTTATTGTGACATGCATAAGAAATCCTAATTTTCGTAATTGGTTTAGTTGATTAGCTATTGACTTTTTTCATGTCATTAATGTTCGACACTTCCTTGTATAACTTTGAACAAATTAGATAAATATCATATTGATCTTATTCTCGCATTAGTCTAAATGTGTATGAACATTATATTTTAGATTCCAGAGTTGATTTCTCATCTTAAATAATTAATTAAATTCTCTAAAATTCCATTAAGAGTCATTTTATTTAATTAAAAGGTTATTCAAATTGATCAAACAAAAATAACATTTAAAAACTCTATTATCAAATAAATTGGTATATAAGATTAGGATCAATTAAGCTAAGGGATGTTGTTAGTAGTGAACATGAGGTCCTAGTTAAGCTAATTCTCACAAATTAAACTCTTTACATACTTATTCTTACCTTGTTTTCTTCTCTTTGCTTTTTTAATATTAGTTTTCTTTAAATTGATTCACTCAAACACGATCATTTATATAAAGTATATAAATCTAAACTAATAGTTTACTAGTCTTTGTGGAATTTAATTTAATTTCCTTATGTAGAGTTCATTTCATTATTTATAGTTATTAAGGTACATGTCAACTTTTTTTTACATATATTTTATTTGCACCACTTCTCTAAAATGAGCAAACCATCCCTAAGAAATAGACATAGGGAGGGAATCAGCTAAATCATGCCATCCTTAAGTTTCTGCTTGAAAATTCCTCAAATATTACTAAAAATGAAATTTTAACTTGCCTATTAATGTCGAAATGCCAAACTACTTTCTATGGGTAGAGGAGGAATGAATATCCAAAATGTTCATGAAGTTGCCATATTTACTTAAATTTAAACATAGACCAAAGTTAATCAAAGGTCTTTGCAAATTGATGATTAATCCAAAAGTTAAAATGTATCCTTTAAGGAAACATAATTAGGCTCTATTGCTTTAAAAAAATAAAGAGGGGATGGAAAATAGAGGGAAAAATAAACTAAAATTAGTGCTTCCATTTATAAGATAAATAAATATAAAGAACAAGATCTTATTATCTCAAATTACTAGAAGATTTAAAGGAAGGTAAAGAGATTGGTTGAAAAGGATAGATAAACTATGGAAAGATGCATATCTTAATAAGACCTACAAAACAATACTTAAACCCAATTGTTCCAACATAAGTAAAGGGAAAGTCCATTCAATTGTATCTAAGGCCTTTAAAATGTCAAGTTTATGAAACATATTTCCTTTTCTAGTCTTTTTAAGATAATACATAAATTCAAAGGCTATTAAAATATTATATAAGATTAGTTATCAAAAAATGATGCCACTCTAGTTTTGGAAATCAAATTATCTAAATATGAAATCAATTGATTTGTAATTTTTTTATAAACCTCTTTATAAGAAATGTTACACAGAAAATAGGATAAATTAGTGATCGATCATTTTCTATAGTGACTGATATTTTGAAATCAAATATAAAAAAAACTATGATTCATAAAAGAGAGAGAGTCTGGCCTTACTAATCCTTCTTTACAAGAGTAATCACCAATAAAATCTAAAAGTTGCTTAGAAATAAAGGAGAGAATATATCTAAATTAAAGGCTTATCTAGATGCATATGGAAAAAGGGAGTCCAAACTTAATCCTTAGAAAAAGGTAGAAAAAAAGTTATTCTTATTAGAAGAGACCTCTTTATAGAGAATATTTATAAACATAGAAATGTTCTACTACACAATTGAAGAATAAACATATGAGAAATAATAAACAATAGTAGATATATTTCTACTCTTATCTCGTGGTTCCTAGATGGTGCATAAAAGGGGAGTGCACTATATGCATTTGCTTTTTAGCCTATTTAAAATTCTAATGGATTAAATGCTTACTCTATTGAATGGTTACGATAATTTAATTAATGATAATCATAAAATGATCATAATAATAATAAAATAGAGTAAAAAAAGGGAGACAAAAATAATTTATAATAGTTTGACCAAACAATCCTTAACATACTTCCACTCTCCAATCCACTTAAGAGTTTATTATTTCTCTTCCTCTAGTAGGTGAGGAGGAACTACCTATACAAGATCTTGTTTTCCTAAGGTAAAGAGGAACCTTTTACATATTTTCTTTACCACGAGTGAAGGGAAATCTTAAACAAATAAATTTCTCTTTTAATCACTTAAATACAACTCAAGAATACTAAAAGCTCATATCATGCTCACATAAATATGAATGAAGTGAATTTTTCTCAAAAGTTTCCCAACACTCTCTCTAGCTTCAAAGATCTTTTCCATAACTTATATATAGTGTTTGTACTTAAAACAATCAAATATACCTATGAAAAATATAAACTAGTTGTTACAATGACTAAAATAATGACAAAAGAACGCGTGATATTGTTCAATTAATTTATGATACTAGTCAATCTTTGTGTTAACTATTGTTGCTAAAAAAACTTATGGTATATAAAATATCTTTTCTTCAGTACGTAGGTCAATATAACTAACTTCAATATAGGTCGACTGAACCTTATAAAAACAACATTTTGAACTTGTTAAGCTCTCACAAAGATCAAAATACACTCATTTACCAAAAACTTGATTCAAAACGATTTCAAAGTTTCCCAAAAGTATTTTTCATATGTCAAGAGAGTTTTCTTTAAGCTCAAAACAAATTTTTTCTTGATTATCGAAAGATTTGTTCATTTTGCAAATAACAAGATATGTTCATGAAATATTGAGATCCTAGACCGTTGATATGACCAAAGTAAAGTTTCAACAAACAGTAATTTGTTACATATGGAAAGGCTCCAACTTTTCTTATTCTTGGTCCAATTGACTTGAATTGTCTTGAAACTCCATTCAATTACGTATGCTCTCCATTTTACTTATTTTGTTCATCTTTTGATTGTTCAATTGATACAATTGGCTCCTTTACATATTGATCTTTTAAATATTGCTTGATTTTTCATATACAACTACAAATATCAATAAAAGTAAATTCATTAACAGTGATGTGTTTCACTATAGTCAAAACTATAGGTTAAGATCTTATTTGATCTAGCATATATTAATAAAGAATATTATAGGAATCTTGATGTTTTTAAATAGTACTAAGTTAGAGATTGAAGGATGCTTATCTGTGAAAAAAAAATCGATTTTGACATCAAATTTTAGTCAAATAACTTTATACTTATGCCTCAATATGATTTCCTCCTTATCATATGAACTTAAGAGTTCTAATTCAACAAAAGAAATTCCTCCCTAGTTTGGTTTTCTTAATAAGAGAATGATTGAGCCTTATAGATGCAATATTTAATCTCTTTTATCATCCTTTAAACATTAAGCCCAATAGCAGATTTATTTTGTAATATAACCTCTCCACTCATTTTTATTAACTTGTGCCATAAAATAGAGAGATTAGGAGAACTTGATTTTTGGTTCCACAAGTTTTATAAATACATAAAAAATGGTAGGTTTTGAAGCCACATTTTCTCAAAATGATAGGTTTGAGGAGTGAAGCTTTTAGGGAGATTATGATTACAATGCAAGCAAATATAGATGTGGCCACTGGCCACAATTGTTGATATAAGGTGAGGAACAAACATATAAAGACCTAAGTGAAAAAAATTAGATGAGACCAAAGTGCAGTCAATACACGTTTCAATCTAATCTTTGTATCTACAACACTTATTCGACCAAGGATAAGGATATGTAAAATGTATAAAATAAATTAAGCAATAGAAATCTAATACATTATGAAAATTATTCATGTTTATGTTCTCTTTTATAGCCCCCAAATTTTACTTTTAATTTAAAATTTTATTGAAATCTCTCCAACCTTCCAATGGTAACAAACTAAAAAATTAAAGAGAATATAGAAGATTCCAATCTTAATTCCTATCACTTGCTAAGAAGTTGTTGTAAACCATTTATAAGTTAACAAGAAAAGGTGAATGCAACTATATAATAATAAGGATTCTTAGAGAAGGACAAAAACATCCACATAGTAGTCCCAAAAAAGTTTTAAATCACTACATAAACCATATCAAGCAGTGCCCAAAACACCATTTAGTCCTAAAGAAACTGTACAAAAAATATGACAAAGCAAATTTCAACATGAACGAGGTGCAATCGTAGTATTAGAGATAATGATAGGATCTTAGGAAAAAGTTTTGTTTTAAACATTAATGTTTGCATAAAAATTTATTAGGATAACATATTCAAAAGTGTCAAACGTTAAAGATTTTTTCAATTTAGTGCCCAAATTTTTAAAATTTTTAATTGTTTGCATAAAAATTTAATAGGATAACATATTCAAAAGTGTCAAACCTTTAAAAAAAATTACAATTTAGTGCCCAAATTTTTAAATTTTTTAATCAAATGACTTACCTTGTAAAAGTTTAACAATTTAGTTCAAAAGGTTAATTTTGATGATATCACATGTCTACTAAATGTCACATAGATGTCTATTTATTAGCCACATCAGTAAAAACTAATGTTTTGAACTGAATTATTAAGGTTTTAAGATGTTGGCCATTCATTTGAAAATTTTAAAGTTTGAGCTCTAAATTGAAAAAACATTAAAAGTTTGAACATCTTAGAGTTGGTTATCCTAAATTTTAATTTAAACATAAATGTTTTAAATGATTGAAACGAAACTAAATGTTTAGAAAAAAAACTTTAATATGAACCTTAAATTGAAGAAACCCTAATTATATGTTAGACTTATAATAATTTAAACTTATGTGGCACTTTTTAATATTTTATGAGTCCTTTATACCAGTTAGATATCCTATTTGGTATGAGAGGCCCACAAACTCAATCCCTTCTCCTTTTTCTCCCTACATGCATTTAAATATTGGAAAAGTATAGATTCAATCCCTAAATCTCCAAATCTTTTTGTATGCATCAAAATCACCTTATCACTCTTTTATGGTGATCTTTATGTCCCTTTCAAGCTCTCTTTCTCTCTCATAGCCCTTTCTTATGGAAGTTGAATTCTTTCAATTTTTCTGCTCCTTTGTTTTTTAGTTATGCTCTTCTCTCTCTTTTTTTATTTTTGTTTCAGTTCATTACCAAATTCTCCCTTATTCGGTTGTTCCCTCTCTCTAGCTACTTTGTTTTTCTTAATCTTCTCTCTTTAATCCCTTTTCATGCTTATTTTTTCTTTTTTTAGAACCTTGCCACTTTCTCTTATCACCCATATGAAATTTCAAACTTTTGTAACTTTTATTAGGCATAGAGATGAAACAGTAAAATTATTTTAGTTGACCTAAAAAAATCAAACTAAATAAATAATCTTAATGCATACTAACTATTTAGCTTTTGTAATATGTCATACGAATATATTTAATTTGCTATATACAAGGATTCATGTCTTATAGCATGAAACAATTAGAGTCGTATGATAAATAAATGTCAAATCCATCTATTCAAAAAATATAAAATTAAATGAGATAAACTGATTAAAAAAAGGGATTTAAAGATTGAATCCCTAATTTTTCTAATAGTCAAAAGTGAGTGAAAAAGGTAGGAAGGGAGGGCTGAATTTGTGGATCTCCTATATCAAGTGGGATGTCCAGCTAGTATGAGGGCTCTACAAATACTATTAAAAACATTTCTCATAGGTTTTAATTGAAAGAATTCTAATAGAGAATTAAGGTTATGTCAATTTAGGAACCTTAAGACTTAGTTTTTTTTCTTCCTAAACAAGACCTTAAAATAAATATGCGTTGTGGTTAACTCTTTAATTATGCTTGCATTTCTCTATTACTAACTATTATACCCTCATATCTTTTAAGGGAGCAAACACATGCTCATCAATTTGGTGGCCTTCATAGGTATATATCATGGTCAATGTAGCTTCATTAACTCTTGTATATCCTTCTTGGCCTTTATAGATAGGTGGTTACTCTAGTTTACAAAGACCAATGATTACTGCAATATATCTTTTATCATTTTCTAAAATAATTTACCTATTTTGGAAATGTATTTATATAAAACATGTATTTAACGTTGAATTTGAATATAAAATTTATAGGATATAATAGTGTACTCAGTTAGGTAACTTTACTTTGGTAATTATCATCTAGCTATAAATAGCTAGATTATGTTGGAAAATTAATTGATAATAAATCAAGGACGTAACAGGAAAGTTCTTACAATTTTATAACAGATTTCTTTAATAGAATAATTTGAAATGAAAATCAGAAAATAAAAAGTTTAAAGTCAAAGTTGATTTGTGTATCATACAACACTTTTTCTTTTATTATGAAGTTGTTAAACAAAAATAGTTCAATTATCTAGCCTTTAATGATATTCGCAAAACAAACAAAGAGAGCTCAAATGTTTTTGGAGGGACTAACAAGAGTGATAGAACCTCTAATGTGTTTTCTTTCCTCTTATAAAAAATGACTATTGGTTTCTTTCAAAGTCTTAACTAAAATTAAACTATAAATTATAATTAAAATATCACTAATTGTAATTTAAATTTAATCTTAATAAAATCAAATATCTTATATTTGATCCCTAAAAATTCTTAAGCTTTATAATTATATCCAAGTTAATTTTTTCTTTCTTTTTTTTAATACAGAGGAAATGCAAACCCTAAAATAGACTAACTAGCGCATGGTCCGGCGGTACAGCGTGCCTTGTATGTCCCAATGAATACGTTCCAGAACTATCGATGGAGGCCTCGGCAGAATATGTAATCCTGGACTGACTAGTCTGGCGATAGAGGCTAATTGATCCGGACTCTGGTTTTTCTCTCGATGCACGTGCTACATGCATACCTTCCAACCTCGGTATAGCATGTCTTGAATACCTGTCACCAAAGAAACCTCATCAAATAAAGTGGTATGAGAAGAGGAAAAAATGTTGATAACCTCTAAGGAGTCCACTTTTAATATGACCCGTCGATAACCCAGGATCCACGCTAGAGTAAGACCCTCGCGGACTCTCCACAATTTTGCTGTGCGCGGTGAGCTACTCGGCAGGTGATGGATAAAACCTCCACATCACTGACCCTGCCAGTCTCTAATAAGCCCTCCAATAGTGGAGATCGTTCCACCCTATTGAACAACCCCATCAGCTCTAATTTCGACCCGCTCTTCAGGAGGTTTAGTCCACCCCACGAACTGACCCGTGGGTAATCCTTGGTTTAGGAACACAAAACTTTCTACAACCCTTGCCCATTCGATTCCGTTGACATAAGCCAGAGCAGCGCGGTCCCCTTCTGTCGGTCAAAGAAATTCTGTGTCGCACACACTTTTGTTACGCCAGTACCATAGGAACCAGCAAATCATCCCAAATAGGGAGGCCCATTAAAATTGCCGAACCTGATGGTGTTTCATAAGATTGGAATGCACCCATCGCATCTCATCTTGCATAAAGAAGTTCGTATCCTTTAAGGTCGGTGTGAATTTGGCCTATAATGCTTGAACTCTCGGACAATCCCTAATGGCGTGGAGGGTGGTTTCCGCTTGGCCACAATGGTGACATCCACTATCCGTAGCAATGTGATGAAGTACACTTTGGTGATTAGTAAGCAGTTTGCCTTTGGCCAACAACCATAGGAACGCCCGAATTTGAAGAGGGCCAACCCATTTTCAAATAACAATCCAGATGCTACTTTGCTCTGCATTGGTAGCTCCTTCTAGCAAGGCATAGGCGGACGCTACGGTGAATCGTCCATTAGTCGTAGAACCCCACTGGAAGGTATCTTTCGCAGTAGGATCTTCAGGAGAAGGAGTTGTCGCGATGTCCAGGCAAATAACACTGGGGAGATAATTCTGGAATTTGTTCCACTGCCAAGTACGATATGCAGTCCAAAGGTCGGCAACAAAGGCGAAAAGCATGTTGTCTAGAATTGGAGTGGTCGCCACATAAATAAATGGTCTCCAGTCCTTGACCCAGTTATCCAACCAGAAAAGTTTTTTCCTGCCATTATGAGGGTGCCATTGAAGACCTTGGAGAACAACGGGCCAAGTGGCCGATATTCCCCTCCAAGTGCTAGAAGCCCCAACCCGCGCGATAGTAATAGGGATGTGTTGAAGGTCAAGCCGATACTTAGCTCTTAACACTTAGACCCAGAGAGTTTGGGGCTGAGTAAGCAACACCTAACCTAATTTAGCCAAGAATGCATCATTGGTAAAACGGATGCGTTTTATGCCCAAGCCTCTAGCTTTTTTGGCCCGACATACTGTCTCCCAGTTGGTAAGGTGCATTTTCCTTTTCTCACCTGTAGAGTCCCGGACAAAATCTCTCATGAGTTTTTCCAAGTCATCGCAAAGTTGCCTCGAAAGTCTAACAATTTGCATAGTGTAGGTGGGTAAGGCTGCTAGCACAGACTGGGTAAGAGTGACACGTCCCGCTAGAGATAACACTCTTGCCCTCCAGCCTGCCAGTTTTTGTCGGGCGTTGTCAAGGAGATGCTGATACGTGCAACGAGAGGATCGCTCGTGGATTAAAGGAACACTAAGATATATTCCCAAGTTGTTCGTACACGAGATCCGCAGCATTTGGCTGAGATGTCAGGCTAAAGTAGGGAAAACATTCTTAGAGAAGTAGATTCTAGTCTTGTTAATATTCATTTTTTGTCCTGAGGCCTGACAAAACTCTTCCAAAGTATCGACAATGGCATGGATTTGGGGGTTCCGTGGCCTCCAAAAAAAGGACAAGGTCGTCTGTAAAGATGAGATGAGAAATCAGAGGCCCAAGAGGGCCAAACTTAATCGGCTTCCAAACGCCTTGTTCTACCTTTTTAGTAATAAGCTAGCCAAATCGTTCCATACAAAGTACAAAGAGGAAGGGTGAGAGCGGGTCTACTTGTCTTATGCCTCACGAAGGGCTAAAAGGATCACTCAAAGTGCCCTGCCAAGCCACTTGCATAGTGGACGTCGAAATGTACTTCATAATGACCAAAATAAACGTTTCCGAGAGCCCGATTTATATTAAAGTATTATGAATAAAATCCCATCGGAGTCGATCATACGCTTTTTGAAGGTCCATTTTGATAGCTAACAATCCTGTTTTCCCTTTCTTCTTCCGCATCGAATGAATAATTTCCTGAGCGATAATAATATTGTCCGTTGTCTGTCAGCCCGGAATAAAACTATTTTGTGGTGCTTGAACTAGCCAGTCTATGTGGGCTTTCAGACGATTGACCAAGACTTTAGAAATGATTTTATAAAGCATGTTGCATAGGCTAATAAGCTGGAATTGCGCTATGGACTGAGGAGAGGGAACTTTGGGAATCAAGATAAGGATGGTTTGATTTAGAGCAAGGTCCCAACTTTTGAGCCGGAAAACTTTCTGGACATACTTTGTCACTGCAAGCCCGACGTGACCTCATTGCTTGTGAAAAAATAGGGCATGAAAACCATCTATGCCAGGGGCTTTGTTGGGGTTCATGTCAAAGACTGCTGAGCGGATTTCATGGTCCTGTATAGGCAGGTTCAACGCCTGAAATCTGTCCGGCAAGAGCATAGGAAGCGCTCTTGAGAGCGGGTACCTAGGAGTGGACCCAATTGCCTGAGTGTACAAATTAGCAAAATAATCTCGGGCTAAACTGCGCAGTTGGGCCGGATCAGAAATCCGAACCCCATGAGGGTCCGTGAGACTCTCAATTTGTAGCCTCTTCCTTTTAGAAAGAGTGAGAGTGTGGTAGAATTTGGTGTTTTGATCCCCCTTCGAGATCCAGTCGCAGCGGGCTTTCTGAAGCTAAAAGATTTCTTCCTCGCAAAGGACCTGGACTAGTTCGCGACCCAAGCGATCCTCCAATTCTAAAAGGTTGTCCAAATTGGCCTGATTCATGGCCCGCTGTATGCCTTGAAGTCTAGCTAAAAAGCGCTTCTTCCGATGGAATATGTTGCCAAAGGTAGAACGATTCCAGCTTTGGAGGTGGAGGGATAACAAGGCTAGCGAGGTACTCTGAGTATCCTCGATTGGGGCCCAATGTTGTGCAACAATCATAGTAAAGTCAGGGTGTGTTAGCCAGGCATTTTGGAACCGAAAGGGTGGGGAACCAAGAGCTCTTGGGGGTTGTCGGTTCAGTTGGATCAGGAGGGGTCGATGATTTGACCCCAGGAAAAGAAGGTGATGGTTTTGGGTATGAGGAAAGGCTTGGAGCCATTCCGTCGATCCAAAGACCCTGTCCAGTCGAGCTTGAACCATGCCCCTACGCCATGTAAATTTAGAGCCTATATATCCCAGGTCATGGAGGCTACAGGCATGCACCCACTCCTGAAACCGCTTATTGACTACCCGTGTATTCTGAGAACCACCTCGTTTATCGGCTATCTCCAATTTAGCATTAAAATCTCCACCTATAAGCCAGGGATGAGAGGTAAAACTACCTATCGAAGACAAAATTGGCCAGAGGTAGTTTTGGGAAGGGAGTTGCAGGCTTGCATAGACCGTAGTAAAATTAAAGGAACATGAAGCATAGTGGATTTTAGTGTGAATAAACTGGCGGTGAGCTAGCATTATAGAAACATTGAAGTGGGCTTTCTAGAGAATCCAGATCCCTCCTGAGAAGCCGTCGACTTCAACCTGAAAGGAATAATCAAAACCCAAAGCTTAGATAACAGCTTGGGCCTGATTACCACTAATACGCGATTCCATCATCACCAGAATACCAGGCGTAAACTGCCGAACATAATTAACAAGGCTGGCCCGGAGCGTCCGCCCTCCGGCCCCTTGGAAATTCCAAAGTAATAACGATATAAGAATAAAAAACTAACACGGTACGGTACCTCCTTGGGGCATGTCCGTGACGTCTTCAGTCAGAGTCGGGTTGATTAGCTCCTCATCAGTTTGCATTTGTTGGAGAGGTGCGAGGCTACTCTTGTCGGCGGAGATATAGGGAGGGTCGGTATGGCCCATGGCTGTATTCTCGCTTTGAGTTCCACAGTCTGGTGGGGCCCTATTCTCGTCCATCCCCAGATGGGAGGCCTCATTGGCCAGTGCACTGTCCCCTAGGAACTGGTTGTTACAAATCATTTCGGCGTGAGTAGCGATAACTATCGCTATATTGTTTTCAGATGTAGTAGGTTGTAATTGGATAGGTGTGGCTATTTCCTGGTCGTGGGCCCTGGGTCCACTGGGCCCCGAATTGGACCCTAACATCTGAAGGTTTTGGACTGTGGGTCTGTGACTGGTGGTGGGCCCTGGGGCACATTTCAACTGGGCTCCTGTAAGAGGCCTACCCTTTCCTAGCACTTTGGGGGCCTCCACACGTGACCCTAGGCCCAGCCTGCGACTTGGGCTTGGAGTTGCTGTTGTTGTCTCTTCGACGCCCAAGCCCGACCTTGGCACTGGAGTAACAGATGTGTGCTCTTCAGCGAGGTCCAGAGGAGTGGCTTCTGGCAGCAAGCGGTACCTCGAGCCATGCTGCTGAGGGGATGTTGGTTTTTTGCCTGTTGCTGGACGAGATTGGCCTTGAGCCAGACGGATGGGAGGGACACGCGTCTTGCGTTGCATCTTCATACAAGAACCAAAGCCACTGGAGGAAGCTACCGGTGCCTTGCCAGTATCATGTCCAGGTGCAGACGGGCTAGGTGCTACGGGCCTCTCTCATCGAGTCTTCAAGTCGTCCTCTCGGAGGGGCTGGTGGTGCTGATGAACCTCGTGGTTTCTGCGGGCAGCCGGATTCTTCATGACCAACCTTGCCGCAACAATAGCAGATAGTCGGCAAACCTTCGTATTCCACCCTCAACTCATCCCCGTCAAGTTGCACCGTGGTTCGTAGTAGGGATGCGAGGTCGATATCAAAAACGAGCCGCGCGCATTTTCCTCTCAGTTCCAGGTAAGTGGCTTCATCAAGGTGCAAAGTCTTGCCCACGAGGTTGCCGAGAGCTTTCAAAATTTCAGGATGGTATCGGTAAGTCTAGAAACCGGATCCAGACCACAGCACGATTGAGCTGATTGAAGGAAGGTCGAAACAGCGGTGTCCAACACTGAACCGAGAGCACCTGGCCATATATAATCCACGAGCCGTTGGTAAGGGCATGGAGATAGTCGGTCTCCTCCATGAAGCGGACTAGATAGAACTCCCACTCCAGGTCCACGATTTTAAAAACGCCGCAAGGTTTTCACAGTGTCTTCAGTCTGGACGCTAAGGTCTAAAACCCAATCTTCTGGTTGAGAAGCTTGACGACCACCACCTGTGCCCATCTATTATCGAGCTTTAGCTTGAAATTCTGGGACAGGGTTAGACCTCTGCCTTCCTCACTCAGCAAGAGGCAGATATCACCCTCTTCAAGGGCAATAAGGTCTTCAATAGGCCAGGTACAGTCTCCGCCCTGAGTAGCTTCAGAAGAAGCCCCGGTTAATGCTGCACTGTAGGAAGGCTTCGAACTGGGGGAGGTTCGCTCATCATCTCGTTTTCTAGTACGTCCACACTTGGGATGATGGCCCTCTGGATCAGGGGGCTCCTTGGCGATCCCAGTTGTTGGGACAGAAGAACCCGAAGGAGGTAGCAGGGGAACGCAGTTAGGAGCTTTCGCAGAGATCGTCACCTTTTCTTACTCTAAAAGTTTCTCAATTTTTTCTTTTTAATTACTCTATATGTGTGATCTAATAAATTTCTAATATTATAGAAATAATTATAAATGACATTATAATTTATAATTAGAATTAGATAAGTCAAATTTTATTTTAGTTTATATCTAATTCTTCAATTACTAATTTATAATTATATATCAAAATTGAGGTCCAGTAACATGTTATGATTATTCAAAACTTAGGAATATCATAGTGATTTGACTTAATCTATCAATGCATAATTGTAATATATAACTTAACACCTTCTTAATCTAATATTCCAATTGGATATGCAGTATGGAATTACTATGCTCGATTTAAATCAAATCATATTTGTTCTTGTTTACTAATTAGTAATTGATATATAATTGATATTTAAAAACAATATTTTTCAATTTTAATTCCTTCTAGCCAAAGTATGTCCAAATTATTAATAATCAAGAACAGAAGTATGTTCTTCCTAATTACGTCAGGGTAATAAATCATTTATTGTATTTGACTATTTATACAGTTCATATTATATCTAATTACTACCAAATGAGTTATTCTCAATAAAATAGGTCGTAAGTAATATGAAAATATAATAATTCTCATGTGATATACTTTAGTAATCTTATGTTTAAAGATTAATTATACAACTAGTATAATAATAATATTCATACACCCAAAGGTAATATTTTATTTGCAATCTTTATAATTAAGTCAATTCAGTAAACTTATTCTCTAATAAATACTCACAAATTTATTTAAGTATTTTCTTAATTTAATTTATAAGATCAATTACTTTTTTAAAAAGAAAGAAATATAATATATACTAGTTTATCGTTTCATCAAATTTCATCTTGATGAGATTATAATTAAGAAAAATTTAGAAAAAAATACTTAAATATAATTTAAATCTTATAACTATTATTTCATAATTATTCTAAAAATTTTATCTTTAATTTTAACATTAGATATGCTGAACTGTTAGGATATAAACTCAGTGGTGGATCTACATTGGGGGCAAGTGCCCCCACTTGCCCCCACTGCCTCCAAGAAATGCTCTATAAAAATATTATTATTTTAAGTTTTGTCCCCATAAAAAAAATAAAATTTTACTTTTATTAAAATTTTGCCTCCATTAAAAATAAAATTTTGTTCTTAATAAAATTTTGCCCCCACTCAAAAAAATTTCTGGATCCGCCCTTGTATAAACTTATGGATTATGCATCACCTACTTTTCCAGGTTTGGAGAGCCCACCAACAAGGAAAGAAGACAATTTTGACTTAAACTTCTTAAAGGGTGACAAATTTTGGAGGAACCAAAATGTGTACTTGATGACGGTATCTTACCGTTGCTGAGAATATCAAAGAACTTAAATATTTTAACATGTATACGTATATGAGATGAGCCAGGATTTTCTGTCTAATTGTTCTGTCTTTATTCTGTTCCATTAAATCTCAGTCATCTATTTATGTGAGATCTACACGGGACTCATATAAATAAATGGCTGAGATTTAATGAGACAAAATAGGGACAGGAGAATTAGACAGAAGATTCGTCCCCATATGAAATAGTGTACTATCCAACAAGTTATCAAAAAGATTTATCAAGGATCCCTTTCCAAGATGAAACTAGAGAATGTTGCACACAAAACCTATTCTACATTTTGAAACATGCAAATTTTGTCAACAACTCTTGCGAGAATTTTCAGGACCTTACTGCAAAAATTGCATGCGAGGATCTTTAGTGCAATGATTTTCCAAAGAAGTTCATGGGCAGATAGAGCATGCCAATATGTACCAAATCAATCTACCACCATAACGCATCTCGACCTCAAAAAAAGTCGAACTTAGCAGTGGCATCTTACTTCCAATCATAGGGGCATTGAAATGGGTGTGGAGCATGTATACATGGACCTAGATGGTCACTAGACGATCTATAAACAGTTAAGAGTCAATCTTCTTCAAGATCTTGCTCTGGAGATTGATAACAGAAAGGCCACTGGAGTACGGCATTGAGCAATTATTCTCAAGCATGTAGGCATGGAAGTTCAACATTATTCTGATGAGATATGGGTCGGCCGCCGCTTTTTCCACAGGAGAATAATGCGACCTTGTGACTACTTGGTCATTATATACAAGTAAATGTTCCAGCTCCAAACATTTGCCAAATCATATTAAAAGGGGTTTTACCTTATCCACTCAAGTCATGCAACGGATAATCTCTGTATAGGATATGACACATTTGCTGGTAATTTGCATGGAATCCAATTGACAAGTCAGAAGGGTTACTGTCTGGTTGGTTTCTGTCCAATCTTCGACTTTGAAATAGTTGAATTTCATCTCTAACAAAGTAAGCTTTGACAAGTATAGAAATGCTTACAACCTTTGGCACCATAATTGCTATTATTTCCATTAACTATATATATATATGCAAGTTTGAGAGCGCAGGAAAAACATGTCTTCGACGACCCTTTTGGCTACATGGCAGGATCCTCCGTTCCATATATTCTGACAACTCGATTCAAGTGTAATGAACGATTAAAAGAAGAAATACATATTCTATCAAGAACTTAACCTTAATCAGCAACTGATAATGATAGTAGACGTATCTGCGGAAAAAAATGTATAGATTGAGATGACGACTGACCATCATTTTCAGGGAGCATAAGTTTCTCACGCCTCTTCTTGATGTGCTCCAAAAGGCACAAAAGTGGGGTTATGCATTCCTCCACAGATGACTACAAACAATATATGACTCACAAGCTGTGGAAAAAGTGGTAGTTATGTTTGTTTCATTTATGGATAGCAAATACATGTTAACATGCGCATTTGATGGTCTCCAGGATGTAGGATATGCTCGTTTATACTTTATTTGTTTGATCAGTTTCTAGTGGTGTAGCTATCACCTTCATTATCACTCATGGTTTAATATCAACAATACAACTCTTTTCCACACAACAGGTGGATCAGTAAGATGCCTCCACAGCTAAAGTTTGAAGGGGGAGGATTTTCCTTTCCTTTCATGGCTTCTGTGGACCAATCTTTTTTGGATTTTGGTTTACTGTTTTTGACATTTGTAGAAACAATTAGAAAAACTCAGTTCTGAGATTAGAACATTTTCCATTCAACAAGCTACAAAGTTACAACATCAAATCTAGAAATTCTAGTAGTTACGTGGTTTAGTTGTAGTAGCTTCAGAACAGATACCATGGTAAATGACTCCAAGGTACGATGACACAGACCATAGATTCAAATTCCTCTCATCAGGATTGAGAAAGGAACTTGCAGGATAGAAAACAGTCAATTGAAGATTTGAAAAACAAGGTCACAAGAGGAGCACTTGGAGTTGTTTCTATCCAAGTAAAGGGAAGAGAATAGAAACAAGGCTATCTCAACTCTTTCAGATTTTATCAGAATGGAATGGAATCCTGAATCCTCAATCCTCAAATGCAGTAGCAAAGTTTAATGGTACACATAAGCAAAGCACCTACAGATGTCGCGTGCATGCATCACATATACAACTATGGATATAGTCTAAAATGATTTGAGACCACCAAGGTGACCAAGTTCTTGAATAATTTATCAGTTTCAGACACGACAAACAACTGGGGAACTGGAAAAAAGTTAAAGAGAAAGACGGTAAAAAGGTGATGAAGTGGCATCGAAAGATCTATACACAATATCTTGGAATCATCCCACCAAAAAAGCTCAAACGGATTGCTTCCATATACCCAGAATGATTCCCAAAATCCACCCAAACATAGCCGAAACAGGACGCTATAAAATTACAAAAGCTGACCCTATGGATTCCATTTTTGGAACATACGGCGATCTCATCCGCTTTTGAAGTGATATGCACTGAAACAGCAAAAGATAAGTTACTCATCTACATAACCATACGATCCAATGGAGTGACAACAGTTGCCCCCTTTTTTTCTCCTCCTCCATGGTAGGCCAGACCATGCAATGCATCAAACTCTTCTCCTTGCCAGCTTTCATGGTCATTGAATCACCACAGCAAACAAACTAATGAAAGGAAAAAAAAAAAGGAAGGTTGGCATTTGTGGCACGGTACGTTGAGAGCTCCTAGAGTAAAAATTTTAGCCAATTCACTCTCATCATCGAGTTTTTTCACCTTTTAATTTCCATCCTTTCCGCTTTCCCAGTACAAGTTGCAATAACAGAGAATGTACTTCCGTAATGCACTCACTGAACTTGCTTGGTGATTTTGGAAGATTCATACGTACAGGACTCTTGGTTTTAAGTAATTTAACCGAACCCGTTTACAGTGATGGTTTATTCCAATATTGAATATAAAGATCACAGAAGTTCAGAATTACTTGTAGACACACACAAGTTGATTGCAAAAATGTAATAATTTTGACTTTTGGATTGGTAGCTATAAACTTTACGACCGAATCACGTGAATCTTTATTCCTTATTTCTACAAACTCAACTACGTGTTTGGGTTTGCATGCTCCATCTTCAACGGTGGAGTCTTAATCTCATTTATCTTCAACAACTTCTTGGAAGTCTCGTGGTTTGGTTCACAAGATGTTCTTGTAGTGTTGAAAAAATGGGTCGAGGCTGATCCTCTCATGTTCGTGCTATTGCATGAAAGGTTGCTGTTCCTGAAGATTTGTGAGTAACAAGATAGATTGTCCCATTTCATGCACGGCAAGTTCCTTTGATTGTAGCATCAATGACAATGCTATTGTTGTAGTTGAGTGTGGTACCAAACGTCGACCAAGTGCTTGTGGACAGCAATAACACTTGTCAAAGTATAGCGAAACCTTTCACGTCAGCATTCTTGGCCACATTTTTATTTATCAGGGAGACATGTCAAATCTATGTTTTGGAGACGATGATACATTAAAGCCTGTATATTTTCACTTTTTTATTTTGAATTCTATTTTTAAATTAAATAAAAATGATGATTGTTAAATATTAAATAAATATTTTAGTTTTTATATAATAGTTATTAATAAATAGCATTTAATTTCATTAAAAATGAATAATTAAGAATTTGTTGATTTATTTACAAACTAATATCTATTTCATAATTTATAATCACCAAAGATAATTATTTAGAATTAAATATTTAATATTTAAAAACAGTTTTACCTTAAACAAGATGTTGGGTGAAGACACAACTTTTCACTTTGCGAGATTCAGGAAAAAGACATCAATTGTACACGACCTATTTTACAAAGAGATTATTTCTATAACTTGAACTCGTAACCTTCTTGTCACAAAACAGCAATTTGATTAGTTGAAACTTAGAAATGAGTCAATTTACATGGTTGAATTCTTGTGTATGTACCCTGCTTCCCAAATTAGCTGATAAACTCATACTTGAGGTGTAAGACAACAATGAGCTTAAACCCTATTCCTCCATGAATGAATGAGAAAGCAATATCAACTTGCTGAACCTATACGTGTTTCTCTTTTATCTATTTCTTTCCCTAAGACCAATGTAACCAAATGTAGAACGGCCACACAAGATTGAACTTAGTAGTCATCTTCCTTGAACTTTTTTGCAAGAGATGTTGAAAATGGAAATCCCATCTCGACATGATTTTACACAAAGATCACTTCTAACTTCGCGCACGGGTTGATTTCCACATGATTCTTCAAATGAGCATCAGTAATATTGAAAGTATATAATGCTTGCCTCTGTGTCATGCCTATGGGGTATATCCTGTACACTTTAAGTTCATCTCCTCCTCTTATGCTTTCAGGTCTTTCCTCCTTCCAGATAGGTATGCATTTCACAGACTTGAACTTCTTAAGCACCTCACGCTCTAGGGCCGTGATGGTAAGATCTCCGGACCTGCACTTGACAATTTAACGGATATTTCTATTAAATAGGTTGAAAGAAGCATTCAAGTATTGACTATCTACCCACAAGCCACACAAGATCATTAACCATAGCTCCATTACCAGAAAACCTCTTGAAACAGAATAAAAGAGGAGTAAACCAGTTTGAAGCATAAGAAAACAAGGGAAAAGGGAAGAATTAATATTCCAACCAAATTATCCAGGAATACGTCATACCTAAATATTCTGGGATTTGCATAGTAAAGAATATGTATTTGTTGTTTATGACACTTCACAACAATCTAGTGAAAGTCCTACGCAAAGTCTGGAAAAGGCTAGTAGTACGTAATCTTACTCCTAACTAATAGAGAAGCTGTTTCCGATTCATTTACAAAACTCAATATCTAAAATTCAGCAACCTCAATAATATGTCAGAAGAGCATTCATAAAGTCAATTAAATACCTCAAAAATATGGACTCCATCTCGAACCTCCCTCTTTCTCTTACGTATAAATGAAACACAGTCTCCAAGCCTCTAGTGCACTTGCATGGGCGTTTCTTAAACCCTGGGTTACTTTCCTCTTTTTGTCGAATAATAGTCGCCAAGTGAATGCAAAGCCGACATGATGAATGTACTGCTGCCATATCCAAGAGTGCCTTGAAAGAATCAGATGGACCCTCATACTTCCATCTAAGTAATAGACATATAAGGGAACTATCAACAATCAGAAATAAATAGTAAGTAAACCACGTGCGCATGAGCATAATTTTAAGAGAAGAGACAGAATTTTACTTCAAAGACTGATTGTAGGCCTCAGGATTTCCTGCAAGGTAATTCATGGTCTTTGCAACGGTCTTAACATCTTCTAACTCTTTAATATGCAAAATTGATCCAGGGGCAGGAGCAAACTCTTGAATATTAGGAGCTCCAACGACCACAGGAATGGTTCCTAGAAAAAGAACGTTCAAGACAAAGTAAAAAATGCATCACTTGAAAAGGTTTCCCAATATCTAAACTAACCTTAATAAGTATTTATGACCCTTTTATCTACTTATGCCAGTAAATTACCTAGTAATCAAGCATTAGGGTGCATAAACTCAAAAGAAAATGCAACTTCTTCATTTACCAACCACAGAACATGATTGCCATATGTAACAAAGAAATGTGACATAGAGAGAGAATATAAATCTCATACCAGCAACAAGAGATTGGAAGAACTTTTCAGTGACATAGTCCTCTTCATTTGAGTTCTCAAAAGCCAAACTAAATTTATAGCGCTTCAGGGTTTCAAGTTTGTCGACTGCGAAAGATTTGTCAGACCACAAGTTACTAGTAAATCAAAGACTATTGACACATGCTAACACAATCAAAACAGAAACACATTAATAAATTTAGTTCATCACATAGGTAACTGATTGAACAGATGTCCTAAAGTACCTAAATCAAATGATCCCTGAATCTCACAGCATCTTCCACCTCTTTTCTTTCTTTTCATGGTTACAGCACAAAGCAATCTCTAGTTCTTTAATCCTAGAAAGGTGAAAACATTCATTAAGTTATTATGAAACAGAGGCTCACACGTAATTCACATGGAAACTTCACCAGCCTGTATAAAAGTTCTTTTATACCTTGGGACTCATCCAAAGTGGTTAATATCTTTAGTTGCATTTTGAATTTCAATTGCAATCTTAACAACTTCAATGGTCATGCAAGATGTGAGTACAAATGCAGACACAACAATCATTTCCCAACTATCCAAGATCAGCAGAATTAGCATGATCAAAGGTTGCAACAATACTTTCTCTAACATTTTTATACGTTAAGAATGCACAGATTCTCACAGATTAATGGCTAATAAGACAACTTTATAGCCTCATGGGCATACAAATCCATATCAATGAACTTTGAAGGAATATTTAATGGAAAAGGCACAATAAGTTTCCACATGCTTCATGTCAAAATGGTATCAGCATTTTCACCTCTTCCATCACGGTTATGGTGGCAAGCACCAAAAGAATCAATTTTGACTTTCAACCTTTCAAGTGCATCAAGAACCTGCAGGCGGAAGTTACGAGCACCACAGTTGGAAATGAAAGCAGCTGCAAGAGCTTTCTCAGTCTTGGGTTGTACCGGTGCCATCATATCATACTCAGCCCATGAAAAGTATCCTACTGGAACATCTGATGAGAGACTAGTTGTCATTACGACATCATAACCCCTCCTAAAAAACGCAATAGATCAGTCTTTCTCTAGATTTTGAGGAAGCTAATAGATAAAATAACAGAAAGATTTAGCTCCATAGGTATCTCAAATTGTAAGACATGCAATTTTAGGAGATCACAATATATGTGAATAATTCAAATCCACCAGGCATTATACTCAAATTTCGTACAGATGAAATGAGTTCATTCAATTCTTTCCTGAGTCAGAAATTGCAAAACAATTTGCAATTGACCAGACTAGTACGTTCCCAATTATTGGATGAGACTAACAATTGATTACAGTAAACACCAACTTAATTGATAAACTTCATATTCCAGTTATCATTTTTGGTTTTATTGCATGGATAGTTCAAATCCAATCTCTAACATTCCTCAACTATATCAGTGAAACCAAGCTCTCTGTTTGATTAACAAATAAAAGTAAGCTTATTTAAAAATATAAACTATAGAGCTCTTTTCTACTTAAGATACTGCTCCATTGAAGTCAGAACCTTATACACTATAAGGAAATGAAAGTTCAATATAGATGATTCACCTAAATGGAGTAGGAAAAACAGCAGAAGCAACAACATAAGAAAGGCAAGAACAACTTGAATCGTCTTAACTGATTATTAGTCATTGAGAGTTTTTAACTTGTATTTTTTACAATGCATTGTATTTATTCAAGATTGTGCTTACCCACCGTCGTGCAGTGTCAATATTGTTCTCTTGATAGTACTGAGCTGATTCCATTGATCGGTGCACAGTCATAGTTCCATATTGCAGAGGTAACCCAAATGCAGCATCAGGATTCCTACTG
>JANIHY010000209.1:65669679-65685712 GCA_027479065.1 Erythroxylum brevipes | reverse complement strand
AATTATTTGATTAATTAATAAATTGAGTAAAATTTTAACAATAAAAGTTATTAAAATAAATCAATTCTAAAAATTGAATGGTTCAAAATTTATTGACAACTCTAGTCTCCCATTTGTTTATATAGTATTGTCATATGTTTCATAAATACCAAATATGCTAAGGTTAATAAAAATAATAAGACTAAATTTAAAATTTTCACAAAACATGTAAATTTTCATAAAAAATTATCTTTTTTATAAAATTTATGAAATTATAAAGAGTATTTGTCTCTTTTATCCTTTATAATACCATTATATTTTTTAATTATGCAAAACCTTAGAATGACCAATGTTCATTTCCTAGCAGTATTTAATGTGAGCCGTAGGCTATCAACCTAAAAGAAGAGCAGCAGTTGACTTACGACAAGTGGTGGCAACATCAAAAATGGAAGTCCAAAGCGTGATTCTAAAGCCTGGTCCTTGATTTTTGTGTACAACACATAAAACATGTCAGAATTTGTACAGGAAAGGAGTGCAAAAGAATTTGTAGAGCAAAGCACATGGTGCTGTCTAATAAATCTCATCAACACGACTGCACACCTCGCCACCCTCCGATCCCATTATAGGCTCAGTTCTGCTCCGCTCCAGTCACAATGTGTCAGATACCATGTACTCCTAGCCATCACCCACCGTTGAAGAAGCTCAGACTAGGAGGCTAAAACGGGGACGGGAGCATAGTAACACCCACAATGGGCCTAGAAGAGCAAGAGCACCAATTTTACTGGTTGATTCTAATGATAAAAAGGTGATGGAAACAGAGGTGGTGCTCTGCTTCCACCATCTTTTGATGTTGGGTATGAATTATGATATAATATCGTATTTGACGGTGGGAGGGAGGGATCATGAGTGGTGAATGGAACCCCACTATCAGTGCCTGAATTAGAGATGGCTTATCTAGATTGGTCTCCTTTGCGATAGAAATGGTAGATAAAACAGAGAAAGGCAGAGGAAAGCTATAACTAACAATACTACCTGTGCTAGCTGTACAATACCAAAAACCATTTAGCTAGCCTGAAGTTGTGGCCTTTAGTTGCTTGCTCACTTAGCCCGGCATGCCCAACCCCATTAGTTTGTTTTTTTTGGGTATTTTACCACTTTGTACATATCTGTCTCCTTGGGATCTTGGAGCTAGGTCATGAATATAATATACGTGGATACTCCTATCTTGTTTTATCTTCTAGTACCAATGGTTTATGGCGTGGCCCATTCCATGGACTCGGTGCAATGATTTGAAACTAATGTCCACCAATTGGAGACTTAAAGGTATTTGGCTTTCCTGCTCTCCATTGGCTCAATTTTTGTTCTTATGTTTGCCTTTCCATTAAAACTTGTAATCATATCTTAGCAGAGATATTCCTATTCGAAAGTTCATTGATTTAGATTGAACTTTTACACCTCGAAATAAAAAAACAAGAATAAGGATAAGAATAAAAGTAAGAACCTAAATATAAGAATAGAATTACTAATTATATGTATTTAGTATGTGAGCATTAAATCATTATCATTATCATCATCATATTTAGTTTGAAGTCTCACCATAAAGTAAAATTTAGAAAAGTCTGATAATATACAACCTTATCTTTATATAATAAAGAGATTGTTTCTGGTAGACTTATATGTTGGTGTGATAATAAAAAAATAATGAATATTAAAGAGTAAATAAATAAAACTGTGTATCAAAAGAAACCCACGAACAACCTAACCTAGGGAACAAAAACTATGTAACAGAACACTATGTAGAAACAAGTTTTTATGGAATACAAAAAGAGAAAAAAAAAGTTCAGAAGAGAATAATCTACCAAAAAACGCTAAATAAGCAACATCATTGTTTTCCAAGGAAGGAAGACATTAAACACTTTACACCCGACAATAATATGTTGCATTAAACACGCAGTAAACCTAACATTAATAAGTCAACTCCACAAAAGCATATATAACAAAACACACAATAACAATACAATGAAAACGGACAAACTACCTCAAAAGCTAAGAAGTATAACGAGAGAAAAAAAAAACCCAACCGGAAGGACTACCACAGTGGTTTAAAAAGGGTATCTCTCACAGTAATAAAAAAAATCTCAAGAAATAATCCCCAAATCATTACTAGAATCATCGTCAAACTCTAACCGTAAGATCTATCGATCTGTAACCAGAAAAAAGGGATACTCACTTTTCCTAAGAAACCCTAAAAATGCTTAAAACAAAAACACTAGCAGATTAGACTGACAGATCTGAGAAAACTGTGTGTGTCAAACTGAAGCAGATCGACATGCATAGAAGAGCCAAAGAAGAATATAATACACAAACAACACAAAAACGACAGCTACATACACCATACTCTTGAGTTCTCAAATAAATCAAATTTAAAAAGCATAAACTCTACACTCTACCGTGATACAAAAACAAAATATGTCTCTATGAAGCACGCACCTTAGAGACAATTCGAAAATCAAATGCTATAGAATGAGAGGGAAACAAGCGACGAAGGATGCTGCGAGCGGCAGTGAGTTGAGCAGAGGGATATAACTAATTCAAAGTATGCAAGTATTAGATATGAGATTATAAAAGTTAATAGCTATATTAATATATGGTATTAAATATTAAAAATGGTAATAATTTTTTTTACTTATGTTTGATTATTATGTGATTGATTTTGTAAATGATTAATTAAAATATTTTGTATTCTTATTAATTAATATAAAATTTGTATTAATTAATAATAATTGTGTATGATTTTTTTATAAGAATAAAATTTAAAAAACCATAATGAACTTATTTTATGATATAAAATCATTAAAATTAAATAAATAAATATTAAATAAATTAAATAAATTAACGTACACTGTTGATAATAATATCGTAATAAAAATCAATCAAAATGACGTATCGTCTAAATAAATAAACTAATATTAAATTCTCAAATTGAAACTTTTAATAGAGATAAAATGCAATGAAAAGGAAAAAAAAAGTTATACTTGCCCACGACTGCTTATTTGTTATTTATGATATTTGATTTAAGGCTATAACCGCACCTACCTCGGGAATAAAAATTCAGGTTTGTTTAAAATTTATTTTAGATTTGTCAATCCTTATTTTATTTACTACTAACCCATCCTTAGTCTTCATTCATAGTTACCAAATGTACTAGGGTTTAGGGAAAGAAAGGATTATCAAATTGAGTTAGTCTAATATTAAGTTACCAAGTTTCTTCTTAATATTTAAAACCCGACTTAATTTGTCTAAATAATTGGACTATTTTTTTTGTTAAAATTTCACAAATAAAATAATATATATAAAAATATAAAGATAAAGTGAGAACTTCTCGAGCTCCATTGATGGTAATTATTTTGTGTAGCATCTGTAGTAATGGGACAGATGATAAAGAAATGCTGAATTTTCTTGCGTTTCTTTTGATTGTCTATGAGATATATATACATAAGGTGTTGACTGTACATGTGCCTATACAAACTTGTAACAAACTAATGATGGAAAGATATGTACTATTTCTGTAGGAAGTTTGCGTGAGAGAAGAATGAATGAAGGTTGTGTGATGATATGCTACTGTTGCTCCTTAGTGTTATCATGGTCCTGAGTCTGTACCAGCAGCCCCTCCTCAAGTTGGAATTAGAAGAATGACACCCAACTTGGACATAGCATGGCGAAATTTTGGGGCAGACAAAGGCTTGGTGAAGAAGTCAGCCAATTGAAGTGCAGAAGGGACATGTGGCGTAGATATGAAATCTTCAAAAACAGCATTGCGAACCAGGTGACATTCAATCTTAAGATGCTTTGTCCATTCGTGAAATACGGGATTTGCTGAAATGTGAATGGCTGCCAAATTGTCACAATGTAAAGGGATAGGCAGATGCAGACGAATCTAAAGATCAGTAAGAAGATAAGATAACCACCGTAATTCACAAAGTGTAGATGCCATGCTCCGATATTCCGCCTTTGGGGAAGAGCGACTTACTGTCTGCTTTTTTGTTTTCCATGACACTAAGGCAGAGCCTAAAGCGATACGTTAACTCGTAATGGATTTGCGTGATGAGACGCACCCAGCCCAGTCAAAGTCCGAATATGCATTCAAAGTCAGGGAAGGTTGTGCAGGGTAAAATAATTTCAAATAAACAGTGGAATGTAAATATCGTAAGACATGAGTTAACGCATTCCAATGTTGTGTGTTAGGTGCACTGGTGAATTGAATGAGTTGTTGTACCGTAAAAGCAATATCAGGTCGGGTAAAAGAGAGGTAAAGGAGTTGGCCGACCAAGCGACGATATTTGGTGAGATTATTTGTTAGATAATATATAAAATCAATTGAGTTGGCCTCATACAACAGCTTAAGCTATTGTGGTGAAATGGTCACTTAATATGGTATCAAAGCCTCTATGACTAAACGATCATGAGTTCGAATCCTACCATCCACCTATTCTAATTAAATTAAGCACAAGGTAAAGTGGGCCCGTGCAAGTTTCAAACCCAAAGGGCTTTCACTTAAGGGGGTGTGTTAGAAAATATATAAAACTATTTGAGTTGGCCTCACACAACAGCTTAAGCTATTGTGGTGAAATAGTTACTTAATATTGTTGAAGGGTGCAACCGAATCTGAGGACAATTTAGTGCTTGGAGGAATGGGCACCGTGGTGGGATGAAGCTGTGGTAAATTGGCTTCATGAATAATATACTGGATGGATTTTTGTTATGAGAGGAGCATACTGGATGGGGAACGAACTATTTCCATACCAATGAAGTAATGGACATAACCAAGATCCTTGATTGTGAATTGTCGGTAAAGAGAACTTTTAACTTCTAAGAGGAGATGTTCAGATGGTCCCAGTAACAAAACATCATCAACGTAAATGAGAAAGGCAGTAAAAGTTTGACCAGTGCCCATTGTGAATAAGTAAGAATCAGAAGCAGATTGGGAAAAACTAAATTCCAGGAGTGTAGTTGTAATCTGTTTGTTCCACCGTCGGCCTGCTTGCTTGAGGCCGTATAAAGATTTTTTCAATTTACAAACTCGTGAGTAACCAGGAGGTGGGGAAATATAGATGTTTTCATTGAGAGAACCGTGAAGATAACCATTGTTGATATCACAGTGGTGGACAGGCCAGTTGTTTGCGACAGTGGTGGCTAAGAGGACGCAGATAGTAGTTAATTTGGCTATCGGAGAGAAGATGTCTGAATAGTCTATACCTGCTCGTTGGCTAAATCCTTTGACCATGGAGCCATCTGGTCAGTGTTTAATTTTGAAAATTCATTTCGTTTGGAGAGCGCCCTTACCTTTTGGTAAATCAACAAATGACCATGTACAATTCTGTTCTAGAGCTGTGAGCTCCTCATTCATAGGTGTGACCCACAATGGATTATCCTTAGTAGCATAATAGGACAACGATTCGTGTTCTATAGACACATTTGCCACGAAAGAAGAGTAACTGTTGCTTAAGAGAACATCAGAAGAAGATAGAAAAGTGAAGGGAGGAGATGTGACCTGAGATGAGAACGTCGCAGCAGGATGAGTGGTGTGGAATGTGGTATCATAATCGTCGAGTTATTTGGGACAATTTTTTTGGTTTGGTGCTGAAACGTGTAGGGAGTGATTCTGTTGGCGATGGGTGAAGTTAGGTTTGAGAATTGATGTAAGGGTGGTCGGTTGAGATTGGGGCTGAAAAATTAATGGGTGAGTTATGTGGCTCGAGTATGTGCTAGGCTCAATGGGTATGGTAAGAGCATGTGGTTGATTGGACTGAGTTGATGAGATGTTTGGGTGAGTTGATAAGTGGTCAAACTCATTCCCTGCATAATTTCCTTTACCCTTTTTCCTTTGTAGCTCTTTATACCAATCCGGCACACCGTGTAGGAGAAAACACGTATCCCTCATATGCCTGCGTTCATGACAATGATCACAAAGTTTCTCTTCTTTTTGCAGATTCCACTTCTTACTATTTCGTTGTCTCCCTACTAGTTTCTTATTGTTGGCAGGATTAGTAAACAATGCTACAGACATTTGATTCAAATTAGTTTGATATATATTCGCCGTTTTCTGTTTTTCAACCGTCAAAACCATTGAATATGCTTTGTTCATATGAGGCAGGGGATCTAACAACATTATCTGGCTGACCACATTTGCATATTCTTCCCTTAATCCAAAAAAAATTGCATTAACCTGTTGCTATTTACAACACACATATTGTATTTTGCAGCTTCACAAGAGCAGATTTTGTATGGCATTAAGTAGTCAATGTCGTTCCACAGACTCTTTTAACTTTGTAAAATACGTCGTGACTGAGTTATTACCTTGACGTAAATTGTTGATCTCTTGTATAATGTGATATAAGTGAGGACCACTGCTTTCTCTATACTGTATTTTTAACTCTTCCTAGAGATCTTGTGCTATCATGACTATCGTGAATGAGTTTGCGATTTCCTTGTTTAGCGAGTTCAGTAACCACGCTATTACCATATTATCTACTGTTGCCCATCGTCTGGCTTGAGCAGTGTCATCGTCGGGTTTCTTGATTTCACCATTAACAAACCTAATTTGTTCTTGGATTTTAGAGCTATGATCATAGATCTACTCCATGCTAGATAGTTGTTTTCATTAAGTAGGGTGGTGACCATGAGATATCCTGGAGTGTCGACGACAGTGGTTAAGTATGCTTCTGCTTCGATTTCTTTTTCGAGATTCAAAGCTGGTGTGTTGTTGTGACTTGAATCTCCAGAGGTTTGTGTCATTTTTGATTTGGTTTGGTTTTGGGTACTGGGGTTTGTGTGGGATTAGATTTGTTCTCTGATACTATGTAGTATCTGCAGTAATGGGACAGATGATGAAGAAATGCTTAATTTTCTTGTGTTTCTTTTGATTGTCTGTGAGATATATACATGAGGTGTTGACTATACATGTGCCTATAACAAACTCGTAACAAACTAATGATGGAAAGATATGTACTATTTCTATAGGAAGGTTGCGTGAGAGAAGAATGAATGGAGGTTATGTGATGATATGCTACTGTTGCTTCTTAGTATTATCATGATCTTAAGTTTGTACCTACATTTTGGGATCTGAATGATGGTAGTCTAATTATGAGCTCTGTCTACTATCATGTACTAAGGCATTTGAAATGGAATTTGAAAAATTGAGATCTACGACATGATTCTGCAATTAGTAAATCATCTAATGATATAGAGTGATCATAATGGTGACAAGATCTTGCTCTGCACTAGTGATTTAGATCTATATTTAAAGTCATAAGATAAAGTAGGATCATCAAACTTGATATTAAGATCAAGGACAATAATAAGGATGACACTTCTACTGTCGAAAGTCGTCAACAGAGCTCATCTTTCTTTACCGAGAACAAAACCATACATATCTTTATATCTTCGTGTTAGGGCTATTCGTCTTGTTCTTATCCAAAGATTTTCTCTCTTCTCCGTCAAAACTTGTTCTACCGTCTACGTCCAACCCTTTAATCTTCATGTTCCTCCTTATCCTTTGTCACATCATACCATTAATTATAACGGATTTAAAATCTTTAAGTAAGTTTCCCACCCATTGGTCAATCCTGCACTAACGGTGTGATCACATCAAATCTCATCATGCACACGCATTCCAGATAATCATCGCTCTCTGTATATTATTTGTCTCTCCTCTCTCTGAATAATATTCCTAACCGATAAAAACTGGTGAAACCCTATCAATCACCATCCACTTCATCATGTCGGAAAGCTCAATTACACGGCTGTGATCGTCCCACGTAGCTCGTCTCCATTGGCCTCAGGTCACATCAATGTTCCCTGCTTGATTCCTGATTGGCCCACGTTGCATGATTTCCGTGACTTTGAGTAATATTGTAAATTGAAAAAGATAAAAAAATGGACTTGAAATGGAAGGTCCTTAAAAGCCGGACTCTTGTCATGGGGCAATAGACACCTGTCGACTCGTACAAACGACACACTCTCTTCTCCCCTCTCTCTCTCTCTCTCTCCCTCCCTCCCCTCTCATGTCTGTTTTTCCATACCAAAAAATCATTTTTTAGATAATTATAAATTAAGGTGAGTTAAAAAAATCCAAACTTTTGTGTCTCTCGTTGCTTATTTGTCTCTTTTCTCTCTTCGCTCCGTGTTATTTCTTTTATCTTATTCTTTCTTTCATTTTATGGCCACTTTTATTGCGATAAAGTTTGCGTTTTTAAGGCTGAAATTACTTGTTGGAGAATAAATTAAGTAAAACCTGCAAATGGGTTTAGAATTTGAACAGTAGATTGATTCAACTCGTTGTCTTTTTTTTTTTTTGGGATTTCTTTTGGTTGTGAAAGCGTAAACCCAGTACTTGAAATGGGTTTTCAGTTCGATTCTAGGATTTTTTTTTAAAATCTTTTCAAGCTTGGTGTTACTAGTTTTGGCTGGTGTTTATGATTTGGAAAGATGGGTTGGTTCAAAAATAGTGTTTTATGGGGTTAAAGATTGACTTGTCGTTGATGGGATTAGGCGTGGGGAGATTTGAAGTTATGAGCATGGAAGTGAAAGCTTCAAGTTCTCAGTTTAATTTTTGCGCTGTTGATCAAGTTTTTGGATCTGAAATGCAGAAGACAGTGTCTTTCTTTAATATGATCTGCATCGATGGGATAATTGTGTGAAGGATATATTTAACTTATGATTCAGTGCATTTTGGACTTGCTAGAGACTATTTAAAATGAGATCGGCTCCTTAACTTCTCCTTTTCTAATGTTGTCTTCTTCTTCTTTTTAATCTTTAGTGATGGCGAGTTTGTTGTTGTTTAGGTTGTAATAACATTTCCCTGAAATAGGATGCTGTGCGAGATACTTGATTTTTTGCATTGTATAGCTTGGTTCTTCACCGAGTTTAAGGGATCTTCAATCAAAGTTAAATCGAAGCTATGATTCAGTTTGTTCAACGAAATTCTTTGATGAACGATTCTTGATGATGCTTTATTTATTCCAACTCTTGCTAACTATATGTGCCAGAATTGTTTTTGTTTCTCCTGAATATGAGTTTATGAGGAACTGGGAATTCTTTACAGTTTTTCTTTGTCGGTTCACTTGAATGCTTGAAAATAGTGCTTCTGAAGTTGTAACTATAGGAAAAAGCAGCAGGGTCAAGTTTCTGTTGCAGTAATTATCAATAGATTCTGCGCAGTTTATCATATTAGAATTTTTACCTTTGTCTCAAAATCCATTCTGGCTCCACTCTCTTCTTCACGACTTTAATGGATATTTGGATATCATTTTGTAGACAGAAGCTTGTAGGAGTGAGATTCCAGTTTGATCTGCTTCAATCACGTGATGCTTTAAAACAGTTAGATTGGATCCGCTGTTTCTACTGCTTCAAAATTTTAGATGGGGTCTCATTTGAACTTCAATAGTTTCGGTGCCACTCCACCTGGAGAAAACAGTGATGCAAAGCCTCCGGCAGATCCCCTGTTAGTCCGCCAACCTTCAATATATTCCTTGACCTTTGATGAGTTCCAAAGCACTTGGGGAGGAGGACCTGGGAAGGATTTTGGATCAATGAACATGGATGAACTATTGAAAAACATATGCACCGCCGAAGAGAATCAGGCCTTGACAAGTTCTGTGGGTTTTGGAGGGGGAGCTGATCCTGGTGGAAATTTGCAAAGACAAGGATCATTGACTTTGCCTAGAACACTAAGTCAAAAGACCGTTGATGAGGTTTGGAAAGACTTGATGAAGGAAACCACTGTCGGCTCTAAAGATGGAAGTGACAATGTAGGAGGAAATCTGCCGCAAAGACAGCTGACTTTAGGGGAAATGACTTTGGAAGATTTCTTGGCAAGGGCAGGAGTAGTGAGAGAGGACGCTCAGCAAATTGTCAGTGCAAATAATACTGGATTTTTTGGTGAATTATACCGGTTTAATAACAGTAACAACTCAAGTCCACCTCTTAGGTTTCAGCAGCCAAATCAAATTAACGGGATAGTAGGTACTCGAACAGTGGAGAACAACAATAACTTGGCTGCTAATCAACCTCCTAGTTTAGGATTGAATGCGGGTGGAATCAAATCATCTCAACCACTGCCAAATCACCAGCCGCAACAGCAGCCACTCTTTCCCAAGCCAGTTACTGTTGCATTTACATCCCCTATGCATTTAGTTAATAATGTGCAGCTTGCTAGCCCAAAAGGTTCTGCTGTGGGTATGCACTCATCTATCAATAATAACTTAGTTCAGGGAGGAGGAATGAGTGTGGTAGGTATAGGAAATGCGGCTGGGACAGGATCTCCTGCAAATCAGATGTCACCAGACATCACTGTAAAGAGTAATGTGGATACATCCTCGCTATCACCTGTTCCTTGTGTGTTTACTCGAGGAAGAAAACCCAATGCAGCTTTGGAGAAGGTAGTTGAGAGAAGACAGAGAAGAATGATAAAAAATAGAGAATCAGCTGCAAGGTCGCGGGCTCGCAAACAGGTGAATTTCATGATTGAGCTAGTATATATGTAGCTTGACAATGCCTGTTTCATTTTGTTTGTTGCACTTTAACGGGGCCCAACTTTGTTTGCGTAATTCTAACTAAGGAGCTTTCGTAGTTTGGGTTAGTTGTTTTGGAGGTCATAAGTTACTGCATTGATTTAGAGGTCCTCGTTCTTACTTAGTTTGCAGTAGTTGGTACTTCTAGGTTTAAGTTTTTACGATGGATGATTGATGCATTAGTGTCGTCTGAAATTCTTTATTTTTTGTGTTTTTTCAGAAATGCTAATAAATTGGATTTGAGAATGATTACCAGTGTCTTTATGGTACTGTAGAATGAGTGTTGGGCAATGATTTCATCCGAATAACTATTGGTGCAGAGCTGTATTATTCTGTTTAGTTTGGTTCCAGTTTTTACTGGTCCTTTTTGTGTGCATACGAGAAAGAGATAAAGTGCAGTGCATAGATGGTTGATTTGAATAATTATTCTGCAGATAGGTGGACTTTGAATTTTGCTAGTATACTTGCAGACAAGTAGAAATTAGCTCAGTCAAAAGAAATAATATTAGACAAGATGCAAATAACTAGATAATTATGATGATGTCAACCGCAAATATGCGAACTTAAAAGCAATCAATTTTAATACACCCATGGTTGGAAGGAACTTTGTGCAAGGTATGCTTCGTGTTGGAGATGGTAGTGGATTACTTGATGAACTTGTCTTTTGTACTTTTGACGTTTCCAGTTTTGGTGCATAAGCTACTTTTCAGTTCAAGGTTGCATGTAACTCTTGGTTATTTAAATTCCTATTTCAAAATTTTGAAGTAAAAATGAGCAGATCCTAACAACAATAATTTCTGTTTACTTTTGTTTTGGTTCTTCACGCAGGCTTATACGATGGAACTGGAAGCAGAAGTTGCAAAACTTAAACAGGTGAACCAAGAACTGCAGAGAAAACAGGTATGCTTTGTTAATATGGAATTTATGCAAAAGTAGGGTCTCCACAACCTTCCTTGACAAAAATTTTGTTGTTGCAGGCTGAAATGGAAACGCAGAAGAATCAGGTACAGTCTGCCCCTATATTCCGGTGAAGGCTTCAATCGCATGATGACATTCTTATGTCATTCTTTATATATTAAATAGGTTTTAGCCTGAATTGTAAGAGCATGCAAATATTAATGATTCTCCATCCTGCCTCCATTTTTTTAATCTGCTTTTCATAATGTTGTTTTCAAAGTGTCGATGGTTGTCCACTTTTAGCAGTGTTCCTTGAAACTTATGGCAACAGTCTCTAATGAATTAAAAGCGGAACGGTAAACTTGCTTCACCGGTGATTTGTAAAGTGGAGTCATTTGGTTCTAACCAAATACCAGGGGCAATGAGGATTGGATTATGAGATGTATATTTTCTCTCCCTGTCCTCTCACTTATTTTAAAGGATGTGTATTGCAACAACCTCCTCCTCAAATATACTTGAATATTTGGAATCGGTGTATTCCTTGCCTGAAATATGTGTTAAAAAAATCAAGAATCCATTAGTGTTCTTTCTTTCCTTTGTTTATGGTTCTGAAATTCGAGGACACAGCCTTCTTGTTCAATTGTTCTGGTAATATTCAAATGCTGACAGCCAGTTTCTGCTTTTGCAGTTCACAGAGTCAGTAAAGACCTGGAGTGGTAAAAGGCAATGCTTGAGAAGGACATTAACAGGCCCTTGGTAAAGTTGATACATTAGTTGTGAATATTAGGGGGCAGTGGTGAAGAATGCAATCTTAACCATTTGTATGGTATTGAGATTGTTTTGCAGATCTGGGACATGCATCTTATAGTAGGATTGCTAGGTCGTGCTATCTGTAGGAGGAGCACAGAGTTGAGTTGTAAATTATGACTTGATATATGTTCGTTTTACATCCTCCTGGGGTAAACTCTCTATGTGATCTCCATTTGTTTTCTTTGATTATAAAGGCCATATCATGTTTGGTGGCGGGAGAAAGAAAGATTACAAATATGAATTGTTTAGAGGATGATTGTTACAGTCATTGAGATTGCCTTAAGAATGCAACATAATGGGTGAAGAAATTAAGTATATATTGGGAAAAAAAGAGGTATCAAGTATTTAATCAGCGACAAATCAGTGATAGTTTTGCTGATATCTGGAGGGGTGTAAAATATTTAACCAAAGCCTAAAAATCTAATACCAGTCCAGAAACATATGGTTTTCGGTAAGCACCACTGAGCTTTTTAGTTGGTTAGCTAGCTCAAGAACAGAAAGATATGCATTGGTCTTCTTGTCCTCCTTTTCATAGCAAGTGTTAAGACTTTATCACCCAAGTATGTCAGTATAATGAGTATAAAAGAATCAGATGGATCAAAGCAATCTCATCGATTTCGTATTGTACGTTGATATTCTGTAGAAATTGGCTATTACAACCTAAATAGTGATCAACCTATATGAGGGGCTGCACCTCTCAAACACTATTCTCACTGTAGAATACATGCATGCTTTCGTACATAACATTCCCCTCCTTTTATATCCCATCCTATCCCAATTAATAGATGACACCTGTCACTAATATGTAACTAACTCACGTGCTAAGATTCGCCAACTTCTTCTTACGCCTACTGTAAACTAATGGCCTCCTAGTTCTATCAATACTCCCCTCCAAAGCTTGCACCTTGTCCTCAAGGTGGAATGTCGGAAAGTGTTCAGCAATTGCATCATAGGATTCCCATGAATTTTCAAATGTAGGAAGATCTTGTCACTGAATTAATACCTCCTCATTCCCATTAGCATCCTTTCGGGTCCCCAATACCCTTTCGGGTTGGAAATCTAGCTCCCACTCATTAGTTAATGGCTTAGGTAATGGCTGTATCTGCACAGGATTAGGAGCTGCTCTCTTAAGCAATGACACATGAAAAATCGAGTGAACTCGACTATATGCCAGTAATTTCAATCTATAAGCCACTGCTCCAATCTTTTCAACGATCAAAATTGGTCCATAGTAACGGGGGCTGAGTTTCTCATTCATCTTCCGTGCTAAGGATCGAAGTTTGTATGGTTGGATTTTCAAGTACACCCTTTCTCCCACCGTGTACTCCACTTTCCTGCGTTTCTTATTCGCCTGGGTTTTAATCCGATTTTGAGATCGCAGTAGATTGTCCCTCAATTCGGTAATGACTCCATTCCGTTCTTTAAGAAGTCTGTCCACTTCTTCCACAGCTGATAACTCTCCTGCATAACCCAATAAGGTGGGTGGGGGTCTGCCATATAGAGCATAAAATGGAGAAGTTTTTGTAGAGCTGTTGTAGTTGGTGTTGAACCAGAATTCTGCCCAACACAACCATTGAGTCCACTGCTTTGGCTTGCTTCTGGTGAAACAACGGAGATATTTTTCCAAGCATCTATTGGTGACCTTCGTTTGTCCATCAGTTTGGGGGTGATAGGCGGAGCTAAACTTCAGCTGAGTACATGCCTGCTTGAAGAGTTCAGACCAAAATCTGCTCATGAATACCCTATCCCGGTCAGATACTATTGAGGGTGGGAACCCATGCAGCTTTGCTATTTCTCGAACAAAGAGTGTAGGAACATCTGAAGCAGAATAAGGGTGGGTCAAAGGCAAGAAATGAGCATATTTTGTTAACCTATCGACTACTACCATGATGGTGTCCATGCCCTTACTCTTCGGTAGACTTTCAATGAAATCCATAGATATATCCTCCCACACTTGCAACGGGACTAGTAATGGTTGTAATAGACCAGCCGGGGATAATGCTTGATACTTGTTGCGTTGACACACTTTACAAGCCTCTACATACTTTTTAATGCCATTCTTCTTTCCTTCCCAAAAAACCAGTCCAAGCACAGGTTTGTAAGTGCATAGAAACCCTGAATGACCTCCCATAGGTGAATCATGGAACTCTTTCAAAATAGTCGGTAATCGACTTGATGCCTTTGATAAAACTAGCCTCGTTTTATAATATAATCTGTCCCTTTTAACCGAATATCCCATGTGTTCCTTGCTCCCACTTAACAAACCTTGCATGATGGTGTTAAGTTTTGGATCAACCCGAATTTCTGCCTCTAAGTCAACTGAATCCATCATTTTTACTGTTGATATAGCAACACACTCCATTTTACGCGATAAAGCATCAGCCGCTTGGTTCTCCCTTCTCGGTTTGTACTGCATCTCAAAATCATATCCCAATAGTTGTGCTGTCCATTTTTGTTGCTGCTCTCTCAACAACATCTGTTAAGGTTAACACGAGTTGATCTTATTATTGAGTGTGAAATTCTTTCAGGGTTTATGAGGATGAAGGATAATGTCAAGGGTTGAGTGGTGTCGGCTCAGTAAAGTATTGTATAAAACTATTGTCGTTAGTGAAAGAATTAAACTAGGTGAGAGTCCTTCAAACGTAAGTAAGATATGCCAAACTGTGTTAACAAATATCGATGTTGATTTATATTTTTGTGCTTAATTTCTTTTAGTTTTTTTTATTATACTAGAAACGACTAGAGTAAATCAAAAAATTTGCGAAACTATTACACCCCTTCAGATTTTTCTTTATCGATTCCCATTGTCATACATTCAGTCATATATTTTTTTTGTCATCATGTACGACCATACTTATACCTATATTCATAAAAAAGAGAGATAGATAATCAAAGTCACCTAAATGTAAAAAACCGGAATAATCCAAACTAGCCAAAGCCCATATTCTTCTATGGTTTTATTAGTTAAAAAAAGACGACAGTTAACGTTTTTTTTATAGATTATCGAGCCTTGAATGTTGTAACCATCAAAGATAGGTTTATGATACTTACCATTGATGAACTCCTGGACGAGTTGAATGGAGCTTAATGGTTCTCCAAACTAGACTAGACCAGTGTCAAGGATATCATCAGATTCACATGAGAAAGGAAGACATGCCATAGACGACGGTCAGAATACATTTTAGCCACTTTGAGTTTTTTGTCTATGCTAACGAGTTTAGTTTTCGACAGAGACCCCATCTTCGTCAACCAATTTTTTAGAAAGAACCTCAAGATACGGCCAGCTTACAAGGATTATCAGAAGTCCGCTATGTATGCATAAGGCGTCTGACTTCTAATCAGGAGATTGTGGGTTCGAATCTCACCGGCCGTGCTTAGATAACTTCTTTTCAAATGGTTACTAATCAACTTTCAATTTTAATTATTTAGGTCTAATGACTAGTACACATATTAGTGTAGCCGATGGGTCCCACTTTCATAACTCGGTTGTTCTATGCATTCTATCCCCAAGGCTGCTTCAATATCATCTTCTCGGTTTATCATCCCTCGCCTCACATATTGCCACTGTCTCGTTACTTTCTCCATTTTCTTTTTATTAAGCTAAGCTTCTCTCTAATGGCGGTTACTTCCACTCCTCTTCGTTCTCCACTCGCTCCTTCACTCTCCTCCACTTCACCCATCGACCGCATCCTCACTACAACCTTTCTCTCTTTCCCTGTTCCTTCAACACCTTCAAATCTCCCTCTCAAATTCGCCCCTCTTCCTCTGAAGGTCCT
>JANIHY010000209.1:65614017-65626842 GCA_027479065.1 Erythroxylum brevipes | reverse complement strand
CAACATATGTTTGCTTCAAATTTAAAAATACAATGATGCTTGGACTTGACAGTACATGATGATTTACTCCTAATACAGGTAATCTATACCTACTACATTACAATACAACTTAAACTTTTCAATAGTACTAAATCAAGTTACATTCTAACATTCGGGTCTATTCAAGAGATTTTACAGTTAGAGATAAACAATTTTAAATGATTTAGATGATTTAAAATATTGTTTTAAAGTTTTAAGTGTCTATTCAAATGAATTCAGCTTTGAAGTTATCTGAAGGGAGTTATGATGAAATAATGACAGCTTGGTGCCATTTTTTCAAATTTTATAGATTTTATTGTATTGTTAAGAGTGATTTTCACTTTGTAGTCTATCGTTGGGTGTCTTTAAGTTGGGTTGGTCTAGAATTCTTTATTGGCATTATAAATAGTCATGTCGTGTATCATTTTGTATGAGAGAGGCAAGAAAAAGAATTGGTTATAAGGCATAGAAGATGTAGTCAACAAAGACTAAGTGGAGCTTTAAGATTAGGTAAACTTGATTCGAGCTGAAAAAGAAGTCTCGGCGAAGCAAAGAAGAAAAATCATAGTGCATATACCATCATCCGTAGTTAAGGTTCAGATGAAGAAATGTTCAAGAAAATAGCTAATGAAGTCCCATCAAAGAAGGTTCCCCTAAATTCGGTGATGGGAGTTGTCAAGGTAAAAAAGCTGTAAGTTTAAAGTCTAACAGCGAAGTTTGAGACACTCTTAACGAAGGGTGAAGGGTACTTCAGAAGAGTTGTAGGGGTGGTGAATTAAATGAAAAGGGCTTGGTGAAACTGTGTAAAAAGTTCGAGTTGTGGAGAAGGTCCTAGCTAGGATGTCTCTAACTTGGAATTTAATTTTGTGGTAATGAGTATTGAATAATTCAATGATGTGGAAATATGTCTGCATATAAGTGGATCTTTACTAGCTTATGAAGAAAGGAGGAATCACAACAAGAAGAACAAGTCTTACTGGCAAAGTTATCCTTAAAGTACGAAAACAATTACACGGAGCAAAGTGGAAAAAAAAAAATTTGCATATGAAAATAGAAGCAGACGAGGTCATGGACATACATGGAGTCAAGGAAGAGGAAGAGATGAACAAGACTCTTCTAGTGAAATTTTTCAACATGGTCAAGGAAGAAGAAGCAGAAGAGGCAATTTTGATAGAAAAACAATAACAACGGCCAAGTTGAATGCTATTTGTATGGAAAGCATGACCATTATTTTTAGAAGTGTTTTTCTAAGAACAAAGGTAACGCAAAATTTGAAGAAGCTGATGAAAATGCAGCAGAAGAAACCTTACTACTTACAGTAAACGAATGAACCAAAAGGTAACTTGATAAATGCAATTAGCAATCGCATGACAAGTGATAAAAACAAAAGGAAAATCCCTTATCTTCACTATTAAGATTAAAATCAAACTTTATTACTAAGTTCAGTACATATATTGAGAAAGTTCAAAAGCTGGAAGCACTTGTTACAAAGAAAATGCAGAGACAATGGGACTCTTAACAACACGCGTCCCATTAACTTCATGCCAGCTTAAAAATCCATAATTTCCAAGATAATTTTGACTTTTCGTTATAGAAACATTGTTTCCTACTCCCAAGTTGATAGTCACTGTTAGATTAAATTCAGCTTTGCTGTATTTCCCTTGGAAGGTGATTGTTGATGGTTGCACAATAGCTTCCATGCCCTCAGGAGCTTCCACCTGTGGCTGATAAGTAGAGACAGAATCTACCACACTAGTTAACACCCTCTTGAACCTATAAGAGATGGTGCTAGTGTTACCCAAGATGATAATGAAAGAAGGATAGTTTAGATCCAAAGTCGCATGTTCACAAGTGAAATTGGAGATGCCTGCAGCTTGTTGAATCTGTCGGCGTGTATAGTTCAAAGCGCATAAGTAATTGATGTAGTCCTCTACCCCGATATCATATACTAAGCCCGGGTCCATGGCCTTGTTGGGATTTACGTGTCCTGATCCGAAGTCAAGAGGACTGCCAGCGGCTTCAGTGACAACATCAGTGATCAGGCCATTTGCGTTATCGGTAACATCTGCCGTTGTCATCATTGCCGACCTGATCGTTGCTGGACTCCAACCGCGATGTACAGCTTTGAGAAGTGCAGCTATACCAGCTATGTGAGGGCATGCCATTGATGTACCAGAAGGAATAGCATAGTCGGTAACCAAATATTCACCATGACCATCGGGAACAAAGCCTCGGTTAGGAACCCATGGAGCCAAAATGTGACGACCGGGAGCCAATATATCAGGTTTTAGTATCCATGGAGAAACCATGCTAGGTCCTCTTGATGAAAAATGTGCCACTTGTGGAGCAGGTTTGGTACCTACTGTTGTTTTCCCATACTTGACGGTAACTGTAGTATTGGTAGTATTGGTTGTATTGATCAAGTATCTCTTCACCAGCTCTCCATTTTCTGGGTTCACAACCACGAATGGCCTTCCGAACTGTACAGGCCAGAGCAACTTGCCTGTTTTGGAACTCAAGATCGCCCCGATAGCTCCAGCTCTGAACACTTCTGTTCTTTGTTTCTTTGTTGTTAAATGTTCATCGTAGTCACAGAACACGTACTTGTCTTCGACGTCTTCTGGGTCTAAGGAGTATGGAGTACATATCTCCTTGGATCGATTTCCATCTCCGTAGTACACAGGAACCTTGGAAACAAGCAAGTCCTCAGGATAGATTGAACTTCCAATGAAAGATACGTTCCCTTCATCAACCGTCACAGTAGCTGTAAAATCTCTATCAATCGTACCAGCACCAACTGATGTGATCCAAGGAGCTGTGTTTCGAACAGTGTACGGTAGGCCATCATTTCCGGCTGCACACACCACAAATATACCCTTCTTCAGAGCTGCAAAAGCAGCCATGGCTATCGGGTTCTCATCGTACGGTGTCTCATCGAACGAGATGGACAATGACAACACATCGACTCCATCTTCTATGGCCTTGTCCATTCCAGCAAGTGTATCAGCTGCTGTACAATCATATTCTTCATAGTAAAACATGACTTTGTACATGGCAAGCCTAGCTAATGGTGCTATGCCGGTTGCTGTCCCTTTAGCATACCCGAAATAGTCAGCACCTTGCACCGAGCTACCACCTGCTGTGGAAGCTGTGTGACTTCCATGACCTTCATAGTCCCTTGGAGAATCATAGTCGTGAGTTGTTGATATGCTACCTCGTACCTTTTTCATTCCTTTACTGAACTTGCGTGCTCCGATCAGTTTTCTGTTGCAATGAGAAGTATTGAACTGAGGTCCAGTTTCACATATGCCCCTCCAGCGCTGCGGCACTGGAGGCATACCATAGTCATTAAAGCTCTCGCTTTCAGGCCAAACTCCACTGTCAACAATCCCAATGATTATATCATCACCATATTTTCCGTCCGGCCATAGACCTCTATCCTTATTTAGTCCAAGAAATTGTGGGGTGTGGGTGGTCGCGCGGCGGCCAAACGATCCCCTGTATGTGGCAACGTGGCCTGGCAAACTCTCTAGTTGCTCAACATGAGACCGTGACAAAATAGCACTAAAGCCATTCATCACATGCTTGTAGGTGTAGAGATGGGTTGGATCAATTCCTTCCGGTGAAGAAAGTGATGATAGAGTTGATATGTGCCAGTGATGTTCAGAGGAGTACGGAGCTGGCATTGCCGATTTGTCCATGTGGATAATGTAAGCCCCAAAGTCACCGGAAGTAGCATAAACTACTGTGGCAACCGAAACCAAAACTGAAAGTGGTAGGAGCTGTAAACGAGAAATTTGAGCCATTTGTCAGGTGTGTAACAACAATTCAATCCGTGGAACATATAGGCATGATTTGTATGAGTCTGGACCTTATTTTAGGCCCCGAAATGACCGAAGAAAATTGAGGAATACGAAAGACATTGGAAATTTCTGTATAAGTAATCTAATGATCCCACCAAAGGCCATGCCAATCGTGATGAGCAATGCTTTATGTCTATGAGTTGAACGTAACTTTGAATGGTTCAACAAAGTCCAGATTTGCTTTCTACAGAAAGCTGATAGAAGCTGGCCCATATTCTTTTGTTGCTTTTAAAATCAAAAGAAGACATTCTACTTACGTATGTGGACTGCATGGTCATTCTACTTAGCCTTATCACATTCTGCTTACATAAGTGGACTGCATAGTCATTCTACTTAGCCTTATCACTCACTTTCCTGGTGATGGTGGTTTGGAAAGGGTTGGTATGACAAATCAAAAAGAGAAAAGAAGAAAAGAAAGCATCAAGCATCTGGTCCAGGAAAGATCCAGTCCTGGCAAGGCATCTGGCTTGTCTTCAACAGTATCTTAATCTTTGAGATAGCATAGTGCTTTAACATAGAAGAAGATGAAGACCAGCTTGTTGGGGACGTAGACAAGAAATGCTTATTAAAAATTGACGCAGAATAGTGTTTCCCTTTCTCTATAAGCTTTTAGAAGCTCAGCTTTTGCATATCAACTTGATTTGTAGATCACAGGATAAAACTTGTGCACATTATCTGTTCATATCTCTTACTTTCTGAATATAAAGAAAGGGTTACACACAAAAGGTAGGATATACAGAAAATAATCACTTGGTTTCTTTATAAACTTGAAACTAATTTTAGCATACGACATTGTTTTACAAACCTAAATAATCCATATAGATCAGGACCGTGAGGAATCGTACGTGAAAGCAACGCTGAAAAGAGGTCCAAGCGCTAAAAGGAAGAGGTCTAACCCATAACTTCAAGAGTCTTCGCACAAAAGGTAGGATAGTGTCCTGGGTTATTAACTATTGAAGAAGCTGAGAACTGGATTATCTGATGCTAGAAACTGTTAATTTCTTGTATCATTTTGTGTGCTAATTTAACCAAAATTTTAACACCCTAGAAAATGTCAACAATGGTGGATATTAATTAGGAGCAACAGGAGCACTGTGACTGGCATAGTACCGCAATCATGTTTCCAAATAGCAGATTGTAGTGACTGTTATTCGGATTACGATTGTATCTATATAATTATTACAACGATAATCCAGGAACCACTGCGTTGTATCAATCGCAATCCACATTTTAATTTCTTTGACAAAGTGTTGCATATGAATTGGCCCCTCCACTTGGTTGCCTTGTCAAAGAAGAAGGCTTTGGATGGTGGCTACAAGAAAGTCAAATATTGCTAGTTGACAATTGGTAGGTGTGCTTAGGGACGGAGCCAGACTCAACTCTAAGGGGAGGCCGGGGGCCAACATCTAAATGCAAAAAAATAATACAATTTTAAGGGCTGTGCGTGCAGAGTTGAAGAGAAGAGAAGATAGGAATTTTTTTTTAAAGGGGGGCCACTTATATTTATAATTTTAAAATTTTAATTATATAAGTAATTTTAAAAAAATATATTTGAAAGGGGGGGCCATGGCCTATAACATGGCTCCGTCCCTGGGTGTGCTTGAAAATAAGCCATATGGTTAGCCTATTTTCTTGACTAAGGTTTAGGTGATAGCATTATAAATAGATGCATCTTTTGTACACCAAAAACATAGAAGAGAGAAAGAGTGTGGGAAACACTTCTGAGAGCTCTACAATTGTACTAGCTACATTTGGGATTCATTGGGTAGAGAGAAAATTCTAGAGTGACACTTTGTAATCTCCTGGTGACCAACCATTTCTCCAATCACTATCATATATGATTATATAATAGAAAGAAATAGGGACCTGAACCAAGAAGGAAAAACAAAATAAGAAGGGGAAAAAAATTAACGGTTTTCTAATTTATCAAATTTTGAAATTCAGAAGTAAATTACTCATCCGGTAAAGCGACATAAAAACTTGGGATTAGTTTCTCTGAGCAGATTCGTCTCTAAGATTGGGGACAAGTGGCTCCCATTTTTTAAAATCTTAAGAAAGGTGGACGTGACTCATTTCCAATGGACGAATGAGTGCGAGAGAACATTTCAGCATCTGAAGCAATATCTGACCAGTCTGCCCATTTTGCAGAGCCCTGCTGAAGGGAAAAAGTTGATCATTTATCTGGCAGTTACAGACGGGGCGATCAGTGCAGTTCTCGTTCGATCAGAGGGAAATGAACAATTCCTGATCTATTACGTCAGTAAGGTTTTGAACGGGCCAGAAGTGCGGTATGCACCCATTGAGAAGCTGGCCCTATCATTGGTAACCGCAGCGCGAAAACTCAAGCCCTACTTTCAGAGTCACACAATTGAGGTATGGACTGATCAATCTCTTAGGCAATGCCTTCAAAAGCCTGAAACCTCTGGGTGGTTAGTAAAATGGGCGGTAGAGCTGGAAGAGTTTGATATACATTACAAACCACGGACAACGATCAAAGCCCAAGTATTGGCGAATTTTGTTGCAGAAATGAGTCACTCACAGAATGAGCAACGCCCTGCTTGGAGTTTATTTGTTGATGGGTTGTCCAACGCTAAGGGATGCGGAGCAGGAGTGGTCTTGATCAGCCCCTACCAGGAGCAAAAGGTGGAATATGCCATCCGATTAGAATTTAGAGCATCCAATAATGAGGCAGAATACGAAGCCTTAATAGCCGATCTTCAGTTGGCAAGAGAGATGGAGGTGAAATATTTGAAGGTGTACAATGATAGCCAAATAGTGGTCGGTCAAGTTACTGGGCAGTATGAGGCAAAATGGGACAATATGATCAGGTATTTGGAATTGGTAAAGCAAGAGTTGAGTAATTTTGAAAAATACTCGGTTAGCAGGATAGATAGGACGCAGAATACTCAGACAAACGCGCTTTCCAAGATGGCTTCTGATCCAAATGCAAGGAATAACATTTTGGTCGAGCGGATAAACCGACCTAGTATTTAAAAAGCTAGTGAAGTCCTTGAAACAGATGCTGAACGATTAAGTTGGATGGAGCCGATCAGACAGTACCTCCTCAAGGGAACACAACCGCCAGAAGCCCTGGGAGCCAAAAAACTAAGGGTAAAGGCCACTGAATATGTGATTGTTAATGGCATCCTGTACAAGCGTTCTTATGACTGGCCGCTATTACGTTGCTTGAACGAAGAAGAGGCAGAACGGGCAATGGCCGAGGTTCATGAAGGAATGTGCGGGAATCACTTAGGAGGTAGAATGTTGACTCACAAATTGATCAGACAAGGGTATTATTGGCCGACAATGAAGAAAGATTGTCAGGAAAAGGTGAACCGATGTGAGGCCTGCCAGAGGAATAGCAACTTGTCCCATCAATTGACCGAGCGACTGAAAATTGTGAGCCATCCCATCCCCTTTGCTCAATGGGAATGGACATACTAGGTCCTTTTCCTCTCGGTCCCAAGCAGAAGAAGCTTTTGATAATAACAGTTGAATACATCACCAAATGGGTAGAAGCAGGAGCGGTCGCCACCATCACTGAACAGAAAATTGAAAACTTCGTATACAAGAATATACTGAGCCGTTTTGGGATGCCTATGGTCTTAGTTACAGACAACGGTCGGCAGTTTGATAATGTCAAGTTCAAAGATTTCTGTCACCGATTGAAGATAAGGCTCCAGTTGACTTCAGTGGCTCATCCTCAAAGCAACGGTCTTGCAGAAAACACTAACAAGAAGATAATGAGCGTGCTCAAGAAGTGCTTAGATGGACATAAGACTTGGGTTGATGAGTTAGACGAAGTGTTGTGGGCATACAGAACAACCCCAAACAGAGCCACGGGAGAAACGCCGTTTAGAATGACCTTTGGGGAAGAGGCTTTGGTTCCAATACAAGTGGCACTACCTAGCCAAAGAGTTTTGAGTTATCAAGAAGAACGAAATGATGAAGCTCGCAGGGTAGAACTTGTACTTCTCAGTGAAGACAAGAACAGGGCAGCCGCTCATTTTGAAGTCGTCAGGAAAAAAGCAACAAAATTTTTCAACAGAAGGGTAAGGCCGAGTGACATAAAGATCAGTGGCTATGTTCTGAGAAAGGCCGAGGCGGCAGGAAAACATCCTGAAAAGATCGGCCAGGCATAGGAAGGACCCTACTAAGTGGTCAAACAAACCGGACACGACTCTTACGTTCTGCGCTACACAAACAGCAAGATTTTGTCGAGGCCCTGGAATTCCCAAAACCTGAAGACGTTTTACCAATAGATAAGTCTTGCTTCAATTCATTTATTTCTTTGTATGTAATTAGTGGGTACATTTTTTTGCCAATCAGGTTTTTAACAACCCACGCCCCTATCATCATCAATAAAGAGTTCCAAACTTCTTGGCAGAAAAAGTCTCATTAAGTTGGGTTAAAGGGAGAATATTCCACCAACTGATTGTCATCAACACCGCTCGGCCAGGTTACCAAGACCAAATCTTGGAACCAGGCGATGCCAAGAAAACAATTTTGGATCGCTCAGCCTCAACATCGCTCGGCCAAGTTACCAAGACCGAATCTTGGAATTAGGCGATGTCAAGAAAATAATCTTGGATCGCTCGGCCTTAACATCGCTCGGCCAGGTTACCAAGACCGAATCTTGAAACCAAGCGATGCCAAGAAAACAATCTTGGATCGCTCGGCCTCAACATCGCTCGGCCAGGTTGCCAAGACTAAATCTTAGAACCAGACGATGTTAAGAAAACAATCTTGGATCGCTCGGCCTCAACATCGCCCGACTAGGTTACCAATATCGAATCTTGGAACCAAGCGATGCCAAGAAAATAATTTTGGATCGCTCGGCCTCAACATTGCTCGGCCAGGTTACCAAGATCGAACCTTGGAACCAGGAGATGCCAAGAAAACAATCTTGGATCGCTCGACCTCAACATCGCTCGGCCAGGTTACCAAGACCGAATCTTGGAACTAGGCAATGCCAAGAAAAAAATCTTGGATCGCTCGGCCTCAACACCGCTCAGCCAGGTTACCAAGATTGAATCTTGAAACCAGGCCATGTCAAGAAAACAATCTTGGATCACTCGGCCTCAACATCGCTCGGCCAGGTTACCTAGACCGAACCTTGGAACCAGGCGATGCCAAGAAAACAATCTTAGATCACTTGACCTCAACATTGCTCGGCTACGTTACCAAGATCAGATCTTGGAACCAGGTGATACCAAGAAAGCAATCGCGAATCACTCGGCCTCCACCCGGTTTGGCCAAATTCCTTCTCATTGCTCAGCCATGATTCTCTTGAACCTCAATATCAATCGATAATAAAGAAGACAACGAAGGACAAAAAAAAGAGGTTTTGTTTCTTCATATATATGTTCTGGTCACAAGCTCGACCAAATGAGCGATGGAAGTCCTATTACATGCGTCAATTAAGCCCCTCAGTAAGGGGAGAAGAACCAATAGCTGGATCGGAGGGAGGAGTAGTTTTAGTGATCGAGAAAACAACCGAGACAGGATCAGAGTCTGAAGGAGCAGTTGGAGAGACACCCCATGAGTTTTCTCTTTTTTCTCATCTAAGCTAAGGTCCAGCAACTCATCTGGTAGTGTCTCTTCCTCTTTCGCAGCTATCTCCTTCACCTCCTCGAGTGAAAGGCCGAGCTCTGTGGGAAGCATTGGCTCGGCAAAGTCCTCAAACGAAGGACGGTCCGGCCCATCAGAGAAAAGAACGTCATGGTAATTTCTCAGGATGGAAAGAGCCAAATCTCAAGCAAACTCTTTGCATTCATCATTTAAATACTGCCTCTTCCATCATTTGATTGCCCCAACCCTCTGCTCTTTGATAGAGCATTGCAGCTCAAACAATTTGTTCTCAGCCCGTACTTTATGCAGCACCGCTTCTTGGCAGTCATGGAGGACTTTCAAACGGAGCTCTTTTTCAAAATTAGCTCTAGCATTGGCATTGAGAACTTCTTCCCTTATGCCCTCATTATCGAGCTACATCGCTCAGTACTCTTTTTCCAACTCGTCCTTTGCTGCGACTGCTCTGTTCTTTTCCTCCTCCATCTCGTCCCTTACGATGACCGCTATGTTCTTTTCCTTCTCCACCTCGTCCCTCGACGCAACTGTTCTGTTTTTCTCCTCCTCCATCTCTGAAAGTTGAATCCTCAAAATGGTAACCTGACTAAGGAGATCTTTAATCTCCTGGTCCATTAATCGGGTGACTTTAACCAACCGATCAAAAAGTTAGTACACTCCAGAGGCAAATGTCAGATTCTCTACTAAGCCACGCACAAGACCGGCCGTCATCTCCTCGTCGTCCAATGAATCCAAAAACTCCTCATCCGTGGGAGGGACAACCCTCTGGGCAATGTGAAGAGTCACATTGGTGTCCCTAAGTGAGACAGTCTTATCTAGACTGATCGCGGGCACCCACTTTTCGGAGATGAGCATTGGCCCCTTCCCCTTACCTTTGTCTAAAGGATGGGACGATCGTTCAACATCCCGAGCGGTTTTTTTCTCTTGAGCGGCCGTTCCACCTCCTCCACCTCTTCTTCCATGATAGCTCGGTCCTCATCAACCGATCGGGTCAGCAACGCTATGGACTCGTCAGGTGCAGTCGGCTGAGTGATATCTGTGCTGACCTCTGCAGTTGGTTGAACGATGTCTTTGCTGACCTCCATCTCCTTGCTTCGCTCCTTCTTTTTCAAGGTAGGTTTAGCAACTTTACGCTGGCCTTTGGACTTGGGAGCGTCGGAGGACGAGGTGAGATTCTTGAGCTTCACCATGGCTGCACAATTATAGAAACAAGTTAAAAATCAAAACAAATATTCATAAAAAACAAGGCAGTTAAACTACGAAGAGTCAACCAGAAGGGGCAGTCTCTCCTTCTAACCCGTTAATGCGAGGTGGGGGATTAATCAAAAAGGTATTGTCTGATACCCCTCCACGATACCCCAGAATAAGACGATCGAAAACATATCGACCGAGCGCCTTAATTTGGTCGATCACTTCAGTTTCCTTTCTAGTAAAGGACAGACTAGAAGTGTCGTTTCATCTCTCGGCCAGGGGATACATCCACGACCTGGACTCAAAGGTAGATCCCGGGGACCTCACAAAAAAGTACTTCATCCTTCAAGCCTTAATTGACGAAGCTGTTCCAGCAGGACGATACCACACATCTCTATACTGGAAATGAGGGATCCCGGCTGCAGTAATTGAGCTCTGATACATTCTCAAGAAGTGTTGTATAATGCTGATCGATGGGGGACACCCGAAATAATGACACAGCAGGGCGAGACCGTTCATGAACCTCCAACCATTCGGGGGGATCTGGCTCAACATTAGCTTATAGACGCGGCATATCTCGTCAATAATTGGGGCATATAGAAGCCTCATACCACCGATCAAGAAGTAGCTGTCTGAAACAACAAAATAGCCTCCCATATTGCTGTAAATCCGTTCGAAATTGCAGGTCAGTCTGGGTCCCCAAGATGAAGGGATATTATTTTTGATGATCGAACAGTTTAGTTCCTTTTCGGTCATTGTCGATCCGTCATTTGGTGGCTTTTCGACGACTCGCCCTTCTATCCGGTCAGTCGCCGCAATTTCTTCATCTTTCTATGCGTCCGACGCTTCATTTCTCCTGCCTCCGGCGCTATCTCAAGCGGCCTGACAATCTGTAAAGCACTTTTGGCGGCCAGTTCCAGATCGAAAGAGGAGGAGGAGGTGGTTTCATCCCTAAGTCTAGCATCACTTCTAGGGCTAGTCGACGACATGGCTACTGAAAAGGAAATGTATAGGATGGGGAAAAGAGAGAGGACGTACCTAGTTTGGTGACTGAGAATGGGTGTTTAAATAGCGGTGAAAAGGAAATTCCGATGACTACAAGCAAAGAGATGAAGAGCAGCGATAGCAGAAAGTGAAGAATCAAATGCGCGGAAATGGTAGTGAAGGAAATCTGTCGATTCCAGGCGATTATCACAAAATCAACTAAACGGGTGCATCAATTGAAGTTGGACGCGTGGCAAAACCCGAGCCGTGCAAATTAGGGTTGTCAGACATACGGAGCGGCGCAACAGTTGAAAAGACGCGCATGATCATAAAAGCAACACGAAAGGATGCTCCTTTTCAAAATTTGAAAATCCGTCAAAGGATACGAGTTATAAGTAATGATTAAACCCAGTACTTTGCCTAGACGTTGAGGTCCGATCGGTCGGGCCTATCACGAGCTATCACGCAGGTGAACTACACGAACCCTATGTACTCCATCAATCCTTCTCCCTGATCGGACTCGAGGAGTAGAGGGCTTATGGTTAGGTCAGTCATGATAGGCCCAGGTCCAATCCTAGGATAGCTTGTGGGTCGATCGACCCATTCTCAAGATATTGAGTTAAGCACGGTAGGTATTTACTATATAAGTTCATTATCTCCTCATAACGTAGGTACGACTCTTAAGAACCATAATACTCTCTGTTCTTAGAAAAAGCCTACGATAAAGAACTGATTTAACCATCGGAGGGGCAAGCCGACGATCAACCCCCAGTGTGCCTTTATTGTTTTTGCAAGTATCTCCTAGTTGAAGCTAATCGAATTCATGGATCCAATCAACGGCGTCCAGCCTCACCAAAATCAGACTGAACCACATTTCCTTACCAATTCATTCAAGGCCAGTTTAGTTTAAAGACTAGAATAGATAAGTAATAGAATAATTATTTTTAGGAATAAAAAATAAAAAATAAAAAAGAATAAGTATTATTTTATTGAAAATATGAACTTGGAATGACTAAGGAATAAGTAAAAAAAGAACCAAAATATCCTTATCCTTATCCTTATTATTAGTTTTTTATTTTCATTAGTAATAATAATAATAATAATAATAATTATTATTATTATTATTATTAATTTTTACTCATTATTATTCTTATTTTTATTAATTTTTAGTATTATTAAATTC
>JANIHY010000209.1:65593267-65604977 GCA_027479065.1 Erythroxylum brevipes | reverse complement strand
GGATTGCCTTTAGGGCACTACTCTAACAATCTAACGATACTGTACACGCATAAGTCGACTTACACTGGTAAACAAGGCGACTTATCAGTACCGAGCAAGCATAAGTCGACTTACACATGGTACAAGTCGACTTACCACTTACATCTTCTTCTTATTCCATAAAGGAAATTAAGTTTGAAGATCAAAATGTTAGCTTAAGGAAGGTGCTTTTAATCCATTTTAGTTTTTTGCTTCAAATTTGTACCTAATACTAAATATATACTAAAGCGAGTCTCTTAAGCATTTTACAACAATAATCACAGAGTGTTATGGAGTAAATGTATAAACAATCAAGCACACATTCAGTTCCTCCATACTTAGCTTTTGACCGTCCTAGCGTAAAACAACAAAATCAAAGTCACAAAATAAAACACTTTCATAATTTTCATATTTCACAGGAATAGATAGCTATAAGTTAAAAGAAATAACTTTTAAAATTATAACAAGAACCCAACATCCAATGCTTCTACTTATAATCAATCAGTAATCATTTCCTTGAAAAACTGAGCAATCTTGTGGTAGACTTAGACAAAATGTGTTTAAATAAGATAGATCTATAGGTACACTCAAACACCATTCATGATCATGATATTCCCTGACTTTACATATCATTTCATTTCTCCACCATGAGTATTCACATGCATCATCATTAATCAAAGGACTTTTTAAGATTGTAATGTGGAAAAAGGTTATGGTGAGATGTAGTTGGTAATTTAGCATAAAAATCATCAAAGATAATGAAACAAAAGCAACACTTAATGTAACATTAAGGGCAAAAAGTAACATTCATTCAAAATTAGGTACCATCAGCTATGATAAATGTAAAAACTATGTTTCACAATTCAAACATAACCAATTAGAAAGGATCACTTATAAAAATCAATGATAACAATACCTTAATTAAAAAATATAATCATTTTATACCACAAAATAACATCACTTTATACAAAAATACTCTTTAGGACCAAAAAAAATCATCACTTTGTGTAAAATATACTAACATTTCATACAAAAAATATTTCATTAGTTGTTAAAGGCCAAGAGTTTTAATTCTATGACAATTAAATGTCCCACCTCCATTTGAGTACGAGATAATAGGATGTCATAAAAGAAGGCCAAAACAACATCAATTTCAAACAAAAAATTTAATTGCAAAATATCCTCTTTGCAAAATGTTTAGAGAAAAGGCTAAGTGGTTGACTTCCAATTTGTATAATGATCAATTTCTAACTTAACAAATCTTGAGTCATGATTCATATCTAGTGATAAACTCTCAACTTCATCACTAATGAAAATGAATGAAATTTGTTGTCTTCTATGATCCTTACTCTTATAAGTCCTCAAATTTATCAACAAAATGGTCTTCTCAATACTTTGACACTTTACATACATACTCTACATCAACAATAACAATATCGAATAAATGAGCCAAAACTTTATGCATTCCTTTCAAAGGAAATAGAAGAAGCGGAAAAAGATATTAAATTCTCATATAAGCAAATTTCATTGTAAATATCCATAAAATATAACACAAAATCTTATCAATAATGAAATATATGATTACCTTATCTAAATACCTGTGATACTTTTGATTGATGTGAAATTATGAAATACCTGTGACATGCTTGATTGTTGCATGAATTGAGTGAACCATCGATGATGGTTAACTCACTGAGTTCACAAACTCACCCAAAATTGCAACCTATTTTTCAGGACTGAGAGTAGACTCCTAGCTCTAGAGGGACTTTTCCTGCCGTGTAGGTCGTGTTGGCGAGAGAAGTCATGGCTCACAGGTCGATCAGCTGAGACTTTTGGGATGGCCTAGATAGAGTTGATGTATTTTTCCTCTTTCATGTAGCATGTTGTACTAGTTTTTTTGGAGTGATGTACAGATAGTAAACGATGACAGATGTATAAACTTCTGATTTTGATGAAATGAATTGAGGAACAATTTGGTTCAAAAAGTTCGTGATTTTATATTGATGTTTTATTATGATGTCATGTGAAGTGAAATAGTGATCATTCGTAGCCCGCCCTTATCGTAGGATATGTACCGGAATGACCTGCGGGCGTCCTGGTGTGTATCCTTCGATAAGGGGCGCTACAGAAATAAAGTGATTGATTGATCTTATATGATTTGCTGCATTTTATTACATGAATGAATGATTGATAAAGGAGTTGTGACCAGTCTGAAAGAGCTTAAAGCTCGGAATATACATGAGTGATAGGCTCAGTTATTAATGTGCCTGGTATCTATAAAGAGATATAGAACAATATTTGAAATGAGCACGATATTCATAAGGGATATAGGCCTGTAAAAAGGCGCTCAGTCATAACAAAGTAACAATAAAAATGAGTCTCATGAACATTGTATATATAATTGATATATATGTTTTAAATGACCAAAATGAATTGTTTGACTACTCTGAACATGAAATGTGGAATAAGTGATCAAAGTGTTATGTGATGTTATATGATTGTTGGTGAAATGATGTGTATTATATGATGATCTGAAGTATATGTGAACTTGAAACATGAAATGTATGTGTTATGTGTTATGAGTGAGCATCGATGATAGGTAGCTCACTGAGTTCGCAAAACTTATTAAAATTACAACATTGACTTTTCAGGTGCGAGAAAGCGGACTTAGCTTTCAAGACAACTTAGAAGAGATCTAGTGCTGCTTTTGGATAGAAGAAATGGCTCAATGGTCAGTTAGCTGAGATTGAAGAATTTAGATAAAATTTTGTTTAGTTTCTCGTTCATGTAGCATGCAGCATATTTTTGTAATATATTTGTAGACTCTAATAACTCTTTGACATTATGTATAAGGATGAAGTATGCAATGCTACAATGTATATTCAGTTTTATTCAATGAAAGTGAGGATTTGGGTTTTTAAATATTGTAATAATGATGTTTTAAATGATGATGCCATGATTAAGTTGGTGGCGTAACTGCTCTAACATGCCACTCTTATGAGACACGTACTCAAATATTCTCCAAAATGTTGTGTATGTATCCTATGAGAGTGGGGTGTTACATATAGTGTTTAGTTACCCAAAACTTGTTTTTCGATTTAATCAACCCAATTGCATAAGAATTAAGTACTTCTTGGTCTGAAATCAAATTCATTTCATAACATCTTTGCTAATGATGTTCTTGCAACTCTCATTTTCAACAATCACATCAAACAACTAATCTACAATGGTATAATATGTCTAAAACAATTGATATCATTATATCTTATCTTTGTTTTTTGAGCTGTTATTAACTTTAATAAGATAATTCTCTAGCTCCTCAATTTCTTCCTCCTAATTCTCATACTTGTCATCATCACCATTATGTCCATAAATAATGACATTAACATCTTCCTTGTGCTCTATAATATTTACTTTTCACTAGGGACGTCGGTTTAAAAAATATCTCAATCCTCCATACCGATAGCAAACTCCAGGTCGAGGCTTGGCATGGGGATTAATCTCTTTAGGAGCCTCCTTATTTTTTTCTATGTTATGCTTACCCATAACTGCTCTTCTTAAAAATGATTATCAGGCAAAGCAGGTTATGGTAGGATCTTCATCTTTTATGTGGAAACTCCAAAAGCTTCTCCCATATAACTTCTAAAGGAAGGCTCAATTATGCCTCTCTTTTGAGCTAACAATTCTACCTTCTATGCTAAATTATGAGCCTATGAAAAAGTTTGATTCGATAATATCCCAATCTTATCACATAAGTTAGGTCCTAAACCATCTAAGAATCTCGAAATCATCTGCCTTTTTGTCTCTCCTAGATCATTAAGATGAGATAACCTAACAAATTATCCCACCAAGCAGAAGCAACTCCCTTCAACCTACAAGCCAATAACTTTACTTTCCGCTCTTCTAAGATTGCATGATAATCAAATAACAGCTCAATGTCTGCGATCCAATCAAGAACTCTTTCAATATTAAAATCTCCATTAAAGACAGGAATATCTACCCAAAACTTGAAACTGTCATCAAGGTTTCTTTGGTTATGTTGTCCATCATAAGAGGACTCATCAACTCTAATTAGTTGTCGTAGGCAGGTTGCCCCCTAACTCGAGTAAGAGCAGGTCTCTTAATAGGGTACTTTTGGGCTCATTCTTCGCTAACACAATCTTCATCATTGTCCATATCCTTGTTGCAAGAGGGTTAAGGGCATCAAGTCGCTCTAGGATCTCCTTGAAATGTGCCTCTAAACGATCTTCAAATCGCAGGATAATCTGATATTCCATCTCTTTTGGTGTCTCCCTCTATAGTATTTCAACATAAGGTTATCTGTGGTGTAATTTATGTTTCTGTTGTCATCACTAGCCATGAAGGGGGTGTTCTAACCCATTCTGATGCTACTTAACACAATAAGAAATGAAGAAAAACTAAGCAAAATGCTTAATTTGAAGAAACACAAGTTAACTCAAGCAGAAAACTTATTTTAATAGACGTTTCATGTCACAAGCCAACTTAACACTGGACTATTTTTACTAAAAATTGGTTTAAAAATCAAAATGATATTATAAAATGATTAAATTTTGATATTATTTTTACAATTAACCTTTATTATTATTATACATCATATTATTATTATTATACATCATATCGCTACTATACTCTTATATTGAAAAGATATAATTATACAACAAAGAACTAAACTCTACAACAAAGACTGGGGAATAAAAGATGGAGCTGTATCCCAAAGGTCGAACCCCTCAAACAATGTTTTCTAGGTTTGGCACTTCTGTCCTTTCTCTCTCTCTCGTTCTCACACACACTGTTTTTTCCTTTGACAATATTTCATTGGGAGTGAGAAACACGTGGTCGCAAACTTAGACCTTAGTAAATAGGCACCTTTCTTAGATTTAAGCTTTGCTAAAATCATGGCCACTCTACCTTTAAACAAACAATATTTTCTGAGCTTGTGCATGGCTCAAGGCAACCTCAGTTTCTCTACTTTAAGATATACGAGGTTAACAGACGCTTCAACATGCGTTAACCTCGGCTTAAAACTTTCTAACCAGGCCCCTTTATTCCTATTGTTTATGCATTACCAAATGCGAATATGCGGGCTGTTAGTAGATAGGGGAATCCGGCAAAGGCTTGTCTTATGGTTAGGATTAATGGAGAAAAGAAAACACTACATCTAGTGGGCATATTCCAAACACATTGTTCTATATATATATATATATATATTCAAGTAGTGTAGATAAGCATGCAAGGAAACTCCAAAGTCGTTGGTTAATATTGGGATGTGAGAGGAATACATAATATCTCTGTGTGGAATCTTTTTATTGTGAAGCAACAAAAGAATATCGAATTTGTTACATGGTCGGAATGTCAAACATGAACGGCTTCATGGACACTAAGCTCCATAAATAAAATGAGGATGCGATATTGTATTATATAATATCTCCATCGATAATTTTCATCTCTTGAGGCTTGGAACTACTGCTAAGTACCTTGAATATTCCATCTAGGAAAACAATCCATCATGTGCACCAGCTAATTAGGCGTTATAGGAGTTATATAAAAGTAACGCTAAGTCATAAGCATCCTTAAAGTATTTGTATTAAGCGACTATTTCACCACAATAGCTTAAGCTGTTATGTGAGGTCAACTCAATTGGTTTTATATATTCTCTAATACACCTCCTTAAGTGTTAATCTTCAATATCTCTACAAAAAGTTACGTACTTAAATGTAAGTAATTATCTTTTATAACAAATTGTTTTCATTTTAATTAGAAATGCAAATAACACGTATCTGATATATACTTATTACTGTAAATAGTAGAACGATAAACTTTAGTACACAAGATTTCCTATTTTGTAAGGATCGGAGAAGAGTCATCAATTATAAACAACTTCTTTTCGCATTTTATAAAAAGGTTATTTCCGTTGCTCGAACTTGTGACCTTTCGATCATAAAGGAATAATCTTATTAGTTGTTCCAATTTTATATTACTTCATAAATGATAATAATAATTGTAACAACTTAAGTCCAAGTTAACATAGTATTAATTTTTGTTTAGGTTTAAAATAATTGAAATGTAAAACTGTTAATTATTAACCATATTTTATAAGATTATAAACTTTTTCATCTCTCCTCTCCTTTTTTATCTTAAATTTTGTCTCCTTTTTAATGTAAAATTTAACATTCACTTTTAATGAAGAATGTGAAAATAATAATTTATTAATTTTAAAAATACTGTTTTAAGAAAATTACTTGTAATTATAAAATTTCAATGTGATTAATAATGTATATTTTCTATGAAGTTTTAAACTATAATTAAGACTTAAATTTTGGTGAAATGGGAATGTTGTGTTATTGTCTATGTTTTTCTTTCTTTTAGGTAAGTTAGAATTATATAATAATGAGAACAAGAAATGATTAGTTTTGAGAATGGCTCAAATAGTAAGCAATCTCTAACATAATCCACTAAACTAGAAATTAGTGCTATATGAGTTTTGACTTTTGACTCCTCAAATCCCAAGCACTTGGAGCATTTCATGGATTTGACCTTGCTTCCGTCTTTGTTTTTGCTTATGTCTTAGTTTACACAACTATTATTTCTAATATTATTATTATTTGAATGTCATCAACAATATTAGACGTGAAGTCATTTTGACTTAATAAATACATCAACTAATTTTGTAGCAAACTCTTGGTACTACAAATTAAATAACTTTAACCAGTATTGGTCAACCACTAACCTATATAGGTTGACCAATTACCTTAAAAATCAGGTTTTAACTACTTTAAATGCTTAAACTCAATTTGATTAATTTCATTATGATTAGAAACACTTCCAAAAAGTTTACCAAACATTATCTGAAAGATTAAGAGGTTTTTATATTAAAAATAAAAGTTTGAATATCTCTTGATGAATGTAAAGACTCATGGAATGAAGTGAAATGAAATGTTTATTCGTGGTGAGCCTTTTAGACTATCAAAGACAATCAAGATGAGACAATAAGTAATATATGAAATACCCTCGATGTATCGTAATCTTCTTCTTGACTTGATCTTAATGTTGAACATTGCAAATTGTCTTTTCTTTCATAACCTTTGATCCATTTATATATTATTCTCATATTCCTTCTCACTAATAACATTAAATTTATTAGTAGTACTTTTATTTTCTGTCATCAAAACCTCAATTAGAACTTGCCTTAGTTCAACATTCTATCCCTTTTTGATATTGATAAAATTTTTATGATACTAAAAGTCACATTTCAACATCTCTCTCACACAATGCAATTTAGATGCCAAAAGTGATGTCATAAATGAATGTGTAGATCCTAGATCTAATAAAGAAAATGCCTTAAATTGAAAGACATGTAACACACTTGCAACAACATCTGGAGAATTCTATGCCTTTTGTCTGGTAATAGCAAAGATCTTCGCCTGGGACTGCGGTCGGTTACTCCACAACTCAGTTCTAATACTAGGACCTGCTAAACTTGTTTTACCCCTTACTTCTACCTCTCTATCTTGCTCCACTAGCTCTACTTTATTGGATAGTCATCTCAGTCACTGATCCTCCTCTCACTCTAGACTGTGCTCCAAAAATCGTGGGACAGTATCTAATTTGTTGCTCAAAACAGCCACAATATAAACAAGTTCCTAGTATTTTCCAACATTCTCCACCAGGTTTTTGTTGGGCCCCAAATTTTTTGAGATTTTATTAAGTATGAATTGTTTTGATTATATGCTTTTCTTTTTTGTTTAAAGTTTAATTAGCATGTCAATGATTGGAGGATTCATTATTTAGTTTGATAGAATTGGAAGTATTAAATGGAGAAATTAAGATTAAGTTGAGTATAGTGTGGTGTAAGTGAAAATGAAAGAGTAAAAGTGTATAAGGGCAAACATGGAAGATCACTTAAGTTTGAGAGGCTAAGGCATTACATGGAGGGGAAAAATGGTCTTTGCTCATTCATTTAAGGCTTAACTGAAAGAAATTAGAAGAAGAAAAAGGGAAAGTCAGAAGAGAAAGAGGGAGAGTATCGTTGGAGACTAAGGGAGAAGAAGAGAATAGTAGGGTTTTGAGATTCTTGAAGATTTCTAAGAATTTGGGGCATCATCAAGTAAGTATGGGTTTATTCCATCTTGTTTGGGTTAGATGAAACCCTAGGATAGCTTAACATGTGCAGGAAATGGTTGTTGAGTGGTTTATGAAAAATGGTTTAATCTTTTAGGGTTGATGATCATGTTGTGGTTGTGAATGATTTTGGGTTGGAATGAGTTTAGAAATGAAGTATAAGAGATGATTTAAGGTTTAGATGTGTTATATTTGAAAGATGAGAGGAATATGGTTGAAGAATGTGGGGAAATCAAGTTTCGGGAGGCATTTGGGCTCGTACATTGAGACATGCTTGTGTACATGTCGTGATGCGCGAAGGCATGCACTTCGCAGTGCACGCAAGCGTGCACATCGCGGCGCGAACAAATAATTCACCGCGGCGAGCTCAAGCTTCCTGCACAGATATATTTTGGTAAATTAGGCATAACTTCTGATGTAGATATCCAAATGAGGTGATTATTGATTCGTTGTAAAATAGAGACATAGGGCTACAAGTTTGTGAAGAAATGAAGTCCTGAATCAGTCTATAAATATATTCAATTTTGGATGGAAGTTAAGCATAGAATTTTATGTTTCAGCTTTGGTTACAGTTCGAATTGTTGAAGTATAACTTTCCGATTTCTATACCAAATTGATTGGAATTTTGGTTATTGGTTAGGGAACTAAAGAGAGGCAAGAGTAGCAAGAGGAACAAGAGGAAAGACATTCTTAATCAAGTTTATAAGTAAGGAACTCAAGGTGGGTACACGTTTATAATAGAGTAAATAAGCCACTCATTGTTTTGTTCAAATCAAGAAAGATGAAATGATTTAAATTGGATCATCAATGTTGACTTATTTGATTTTTGAATGAATTGTGAAATTGATATATGTTTGCTACATGATTTGTATTGATTGATGAAAAGACTTTGAAAAGGGTCCTTTTAAAATAATATATGCACATGAAATCATGTTTCCAGAAATGATTTTTTTTTACAAGGATATCAAGTTTATGAAAAACAAGTTTACAAGAAAGTGCCATGATGGAAACAGGTTTACAAGATTTTGAACTATGTTTGTTATGTGGGTTTGTGGTAGTCCCTACAGAACCGTCACGTGCATGATGACTCATGTATAGGCTTTTCCCACCTGCCCGTTAGTAGCATGGAGCTCCCTCAAGGACTCCCTCAAGAATTTACGGGTACACAGGACCATTATATGGGAATGTGTAGTGCGTCATGAACCTAGACTTACCCAAACCATTCTGCTATGCTTATGTGCCTATGATCTGTTAACACGTTTGATGCATACATGATTTTTAAACATTTGCTCATAAATTGTTTGAATAACAAGCATTTCGAGATAATGATATCTACATGCGAAATTACTATGGTTTCAAAGTGTACCACGGCAATGAGTTATTTCTTTTTATAACAGTTTTGCTTATTTCTTTATTATAAATATGTTACGCATGAGCTTTATGGCTCACCCCCTTTATCCTCCCCCTATTTAGGTGATGAACTAGAGATCGAGTAAGTCAAGAGTTATGGCACCACTCCAAATTGTCACTATGTTGTATTTTCAAGTTATATTTTGGAATTCAAGGCTTTAGTTACATTTCAAGTTTTATTGGTTCAAGTGTGTTTTGTATTTTGGTTCTTGAACTCAAATTATGTAATTTGGTTTGAAATTCTATTAAAAATTTGTAAAACTCTTCTTTGGTTATCAATGAGATATTGTTGATTTTGTTTCAATTCTCTCGCATTGAATCATTTAGAAGATTGTTTGAGTGTAAACGGTTTATTTTTAGGTTGGGTTGTTTTGATGAAATGAGTGAAAGTTTTAAGTTTGGTTTTTGTAGGTTTAAAAGGGGTTTCGGTGCGACGAGGTCGTCTGCTCGCCGCGGTAAAGCTGTATGCGCGGGTTCACCGCGGCAAGAATTCGTTCGCTCGCCGCGGCGAGGGTTCAATCGCTCACCGCGGCATAGCATATCGAATGGTTTCGCCATGGTGAGACAACTTACGCCGCGGCGATGCCCCCTTTGCTTCTGGGGGACTTTTCTTCTAATTTTATCAACTTCTAGGTCTTCCCTCCACGCACCGAGCACTGCGCTTCCGTATCTGATGTTGGGCTCCGAAAACAAGGTCCAACATATTGTGGTATCAGAGCGACTAGGTTTAGGTCCAAGTTTGCATTGCATTGTTTTCAATGAACAACTTGCATTGTTTAAAATTATTCTACACAATTTGAATTGTTTTATATGATTTGAACTATTTTGTATACTTTGAAATTTTTTTTTCCTGAACTAAAGGTTTTCAATGGTTTTATATTGAATGAGTGAAAATGCCACCTCGAAAGAGAACTCGAGGAGTTATGACTCGATCTGATTCTCTCCAAGGGAGCACGGATGAATCCCATGTCCCACAAGATGTTGGGATACATTCTGCTTCGAATTCTGAGGCACCTAGTTTGCAACAAGAAGTGCCTCCACCGCCTCCTCCTATGCCTCAAGCAAATCCCATGGATCCGAGATTCTTTCAAGCCTTTGCTCAAGCTTTCACGTATGCCATGGGTCAAAGGTCTCAGGTTCCAATGCAAGCTCCAGTAGACAGGAGTGGACAGTATGACAAGCTCCGTAATTTCAATGGAAAGACGAACCCGGAAGAGGCTAAAGCCTAGTTAAAGAGGACTGAGAGGGTTCTATTTCAGATGAAGTGCTTAGATGAGGAGAAGTTAGACTATGTAGTTAGTTTGTTATAGGGAGACACACTGCATTGGTGGGAATCAATGCCTCACAATCAGGTTGTACCTTCGGTGCTGACATGGAGAGACTTTGTGGAAGTGTTCAGGAAGAAGTACCTCTCTAGGGTTTATGTACAAGAGAAGGCTAGGGAGTTTCTGAACCTCACTCAGAGGGATATGAGCGTGAGCGAGTATGAGTTGAAGTTCACACAGCTTTCCCAATATGCAACCAACATTGTGGCGACTGAGGAGGATAAATGTCGTAAGTTTGAGGGAGGTCTGCATTTGGGGATCAAGGAGAAAGTCTTGATCTCCAACTTCTGTGACTACCAATAATTGGTGGATGCTGCACTCCAGGCTGAAAAGCTGAAGAAGATTAAGCAGGAGGTGAGTAAAAAGAGGAAGAGTAGGGGGTAGTCTTCTAAGAGAGGAACTAGTGCTCCAATGCCTGAGAGGAGCACAAGGAGTTTTCACACATAGAGTGAAGTGGGTAGTAGTAGCTTTGCCAGGAACAAGCAGGTAAAGGCAGTATTAGGGCAAGCCTCTAATGTGGGAGGCACTGGAAGAGCAGGAAGCAGTAGGTTCACAAACCCCCAATGTGAACATTGTGGAAAACTTCGCCAAGAAGAGTGCTTCAAGTTACTTGGAGCCTATTTTTGATGCGAAGAGAAGGGACATATGGTCAAGGATTGTCCACTGGTATCGAGACAAGAGGAGTCACAGTTTCAAGCCCCGAGGCGAGCAAAAATAGTGGTAACCATGTAACATCCCACTCCCTCCTGGAAGGGTAAAATAGGAAATTTGTCGTAGGATGGGATTGATAGGGAATAATTAGTACTGTTCATGCATAA
>JANIHY010000209.1:65439198-65449477 GCA_027479065.1 Erythroxylum brevipes | reverse complement strand
ATAAATAAAAGGATTTTACAGAAAAACGATTAAATTTTAATTTGCCCTAAGAAAAGTCATAGTCGGTGATGCCTTTGGAACCTCAGAATAAGGTCCAATCCCAGAGTTCCACGTCATTCCAAACCGACCTCCAACCTCACCTCCTCGTTATTATCATCGAAACCCCCAGATCCGCAACCGTCGGTAAAACGACAGGCTTCAGAACCTGATACACAAAAAGCAAAACAGCGCTAATAAAACCAAATTACAGGACTATCTCTACTCATCTCTTCGATCTTTTTTCCTCTTCTCCGATGGAAATCGCCTCAGCGGCGGCGTCGCCCAACCGCCACGTAGAGAACAATAATGGGTTGAATTCGCCGTCTTCGCTTTCTCTTTCGAGTTCTGCTTTGGCTTCGATTGAGAAGGAGGAGAGTAACGGGGCGTCGGTTTCTTCGGCCGCGAGGTACGAGGAGGAGGAGGAGGAGGAGGATGTGTGCAGGATCTGCCGGAACCCTGGAGACGTCGAGAATCCGTTGAGGTATCCATGTGCTTGTAGCGGTAGTATCAAGTTTGTTCACCAAGATTGCCTCCTCCAGTGGCTTAATCACAGCAATGCTCGTCAGTGCGAGGTCTTGATTTATGTTCACATTACATATTCTCTTTAGAATACTTTTTTATTTAATTTTTTGAAGAGTTTCAATTTCCGTCCTTTTATTCTATTTGCTCTCTGTTACTGTATGGCATATTAGATGTTGTTTTGATGTTCTTGGGTCAAGGCACGTGAATTGGTGGAATCATTAAGGAGCTGTTTCTTTTTGTTTTCCTCCCCCTTTTGGTAATTATGCTGATAGTTGAGAGTTTGCTGGAAGACATTTAGTGGTGTCTAGTGTAATTTTGATTCATGAACGCCAATACAAAATTAAGAATTTGCAGCTGGCAACGATAAACATGCTGTACATGTCAGCTCGCTGGAAATTTGAGTATGTTTCATAGTTTAGGGACGAAAGTTTGAAGGAGTCAAGTTGCCATGAATTATCCATTTCACTCGATAAAACTCAATATAAAAGGTTAACCTTTTAATGTCTTGTGCTCAAGAGAACTTGTGAAATGATGCAAAATCACAGTTTTCTGTTGCAAGTTTGGGTAAAGGGAATTCTTTCATGCTATTTAGACAATTTTGCACTTAAGTCATGTAGTTCGTTAGTATCTTCACTGGGCTTTATGTAAATGCATAATGTGGGTAAAGGGAATTCTTTCATGCTATGAAGACTATTTTTTATTTCTGTGATGCACCATTGATTCATTAATATATCTTCACTGGGTCGCATTGTATATTGGGTTGGTTGTCTCTTTGTCAAACTTCTGGGCGCTTGGATTGATGTACCTTCAGTGCTTTACAGGTCTGCAAACATGCTTTCTCTTTTTCTCCTGTTTATGCTGAGAATGCTCCTGCAAGGCTTCCTTTTCAGGAGTTTGTAGTTGGGATGGCAATGAAGGCCTGCCATGTTCTGCAATTCTTCCTGCGCCTTAGCTTTGTCCTTTCAGTTTGGCTCCTTATCATACCATTTATAACATTTTGGATATGGCGTTTGGCTTTTGTGAGGAGCTTTGTTGAGGCTCAGAGATTATTCTTAAGTCACATCTCCACTACAGTTATCCTCACTGATTGCTTGCATGGCTTTCTACTTTCTGCAAGCATTGTTTTTATTTTTCTTGGGGCAACTTCTCTTAGAGATTATTTTAGACACTTAAGGGAGCTTGGAGGACAGGATGCCGACGGAGAAGATGAAGGTGATAGAAATGGGGCTCGTGCTGCAAGACAACTGCCAGGACAAGGCAATAGGAATTTCGCTGGTGAAGCAAATGCTGAAGATGCTGCTGGAGAACAAGGGATTGCTGGAGCTGGTCAAATCATTAGAAGGAATGCAGAAAATGTTGCTGCCCGGTGGGAGATGCAGGCAGCTCGTCTTGAAGCTCATGTTGAACAGATGTTTGATGGCTTAGATGATGCTGATGGCGCAGAGGATGTTCCTTTCGATGAGCTTGTTGGCATGCAGGGTCCTGTTTTCCATTTGGTTGAAAATGCATTTACTGTAATTATAACCTGCTCTTTGTTTCCTCTTTTTCGTTACTTCTTTATTTAATTGTGAATATGTTTTTCCCTTGCATGTCCAAAATGGTTGTGGATATTGATACCCATGAACTTTTAGGAAATCATTAAATATTTTGGAAAACAAGATATGATTACAGATGAAATTTTTAGACTTTTATTTTATTTATTGGGAGTTCTTTTCAACTGTTGTTTTCTTGCTTTGCAGGTTTTGGCAAGCAACATGATATTTCTTGTTGTTGTGATCTTTGTGCCATTTTCACTTGGACGGATTATACTCTACTATATATCTTGGCTTCTGTCTTCTGCAAGTGGTCCATTGCTGTCAACTGTTATGCCAATTACAGATACTGCCCTTTCCTTGGCAAATATCACATTAAAGAATGCCCTAACTGCTGTCACCAATTTGACATCTGAAGGACAGGATGTTGGACTACTTAACCAAGTTGCAAATGTTTTGAAGGTGAATGTGAGCGGAATGAATGAGGTCTCAAATAACATAAGCTCTACACCTCCTACAGACCTCTTGAATGGGGCAAGTGTTGGCACATCACGGCTTTCTGATGTAGGAACTCTTGCTATTGGATACATGTTTGTATTCTCCTTAGTCTTTTTCTACCTTGGAATTGTTACTTTGATTCGGTACACTAGAGGTGAACCTTTGACTGTGGGAAGGTTATATGGTATTACTTCTATAGCAGAGACAATTCCCTCTTTGTTGAGGCAGTTCTTGGCAGCAATGAGACATTTGATGACTATGATTAAGGTTGCCTTCCTTCTGGTTATTGAACTTGGGGTATTTCCTTTAATGTGTGGATGGTGGCTAGATGTTTGTACTATAAGGATGTTCGGGAAGACTATGGCTCAAAGAGTTCAATTCTTCTCAATTTCTCCCTTAGCCAGTTCACTGGTTCATTGGGTTGTTGGAATTGTTTATATGCTACAAATAAGTATCTTTGTCAGCCTACTTCGTGGGGTACTGATCTTCGTGACCTTGCTGCATGGTTTGTACACTCCAAATTTTGTTTGGACTAGGTTTACAGTCTCTTTCTGCTGCTTGCAGGTCCTTCGCAATGGAGTGCTGTATTTTCTTCGAGATCCAGCTGATCCAAATTACAATCCATTCCGTGATTTAATTGATGATCCTGTGCATAAACATGCCCGCAGAGTTCTTCTATCTGTTGCAGTTTATGGAAGCTTAATTGTGATGCTGGTATTCTTACCTGTCAAACTTGCCATGAGGATGGCACCTTCGATTTTCCCACTGGACATTTCGTAAGCTTGGTTTTGTTCCCTATTTTCCATGCGTGGTTCTAATCTTAATGAGATGCTTTATTGTAGTTTTCTAACATATGACATTTTATTCAGGGTATCTGATCCATTTACAGAGATTCCAGCTGACATACTTCTTTTCCAAATCTGCATACCATTTGCCATGGAGCATTTCAAGCTGCGGATTACAATCAAGTCCCTTCTTCGCTACTGGTTTACAGCAGTTGGCTGGGTACTTGGTTTAACTGATTTCTTACTGCCTAGACCTGAGGACAATGGTGGCCAGGACAACATCAATGGTGAGCCAGGAAGGCAGGACAGGGTGCAAGCTGTGCAACTAGGTGGGCAAGATAGAGCACTAGAAGGACTTGCTGCTGCGGATGATCCTAACAGGGACATTCTCGTAGCTGAAGGTTCCAATGCTGCAGAGGAGTATGATAGTCATGAACAATCTGACTCTGAGTATGTTCTAAATATAAAAATTCCACTGTTTAAGTTTTGTCAAAGTGTGCAAATCCGTTCTGCTGTTGTTTAATTTGATCGCCATTTACTATAGTTAAAATTTTGTCTTTCAGCAGGTACAACTTTGTTCTTCGCATTGTTCTCTTGCTGATAATAGCTTGGATGACTCTTCTTATATTCAACTCCACCTTGGTAGTTGTACCTGTATCTATTGGACGTGCCCTTTTCAATGCCATTCCTCTTCTCCCAATAACTCATGGCATTAAGTGCAATGGTAATACTGTTTAGTGTTTACATAATTTTGTAAAGATGTCCTCGTATTTTTGGGTGAGATTGTTGATTGTTTTTTCTTTTCTGTTAGATATATATGCTTTTATAATTGGAAGCTATCTCATCTGGACCACTTTAGCTGGAGCTAGATATTTTATTGGACATATCCGAACAAAGAGGGCGGCAGTGCTGTTTGGTCAAATCTGGAAGTGGTGTGCAATTGTTCTAAAGAGCTCTGCACTATTGTCTATATGGGTATGAGTGTCTAAGCCTTTCTTTCCTTTCTTTAGGTCTCTATTGATTGATTAAACCACCTAACAAGTTGTCACAATTTTACAATTTGTTATTTCTTTCCAGATTTTTGTCATTCCATTATTGATCGGGCTACTGTTTGAGCTCCTGGTGATTGTGCCGATGCGGGTGCCTGTGGATGAAAGTCCAGTTTTTCTCCTGTATCAGGACTGGGCTATGGGACTTATCTTTCTGAAGATCTGGACTAGACTGGTGAGTTTTCAAATAATTTGCATCTCAGACTGCATGAGAACATAAAGCTGTACGCCAAAGAAATTATTTTAATTATTTTCTTTTTTGATCCTACATTTGTGATCAACAGGTTATGTTGGATCATATGATGCCATTGGTCGATGAGAGTTGGAGAATAAAGTTTGAGAGGGTGAGAGAGGATGGTTTCTCAAGGCTGCAAGGTCTGTGGGTGCTTCGGGAGATTGTGTTCCCGATTATAATTAAACTTTTGACAGCACTGTGTGTGCCTTATGTCCTAGCAAAAGGAGTCTTTCCTGTCTTCGGGTATCCACTGGTCGTGAATTCAGCAGTGTACCGATTATCATGGATTGGATGCCTTTGCTTCAGCTTGATGTGCTTCTGCGCCAAAAAATTCCATGTTTGGTTCACAAATCTTCACAACGCAATTCGTGATGACCGCTATCTCATCGGTCGCAGGCTCCACAACTTTGGAGAAGATGGTGTCGAGAAACAAAATGAGGCTGGGACATCCTCTGATGCGCAAAGTTCAGATTTATGGGGTCGACATGACAGGGAAGCGGATATTGGGTTAAGATTGAGGCGTGTTAACCATCAGGAGGCTTAGTTAATGATGCATTTGTTTAGGTAGGTTAGGAGGCTGTAATCTTCATTCACGCATCAGGCCCTTTGCCAACTGCCAAGTAACAGATGCATGGGTCTGTAGATTGTGCGATTCAGGTGTTTCCTTAAAATGTTTCGCTAGTTCTTGTGCATATGTTATGTATCAGCATGGACAATAGAAAATTAAGAAATTAAGCATTATTTTATATCAAATTACGTCAGCTTTTTTTAGGCTGACGTCTCTTTGTGCTGCATCATCTCTGTACATGTTCTGTCCTACCCGATTTGTGTACTATTCTACGAGTGGATAGAAGTGAGTTGATAATTTTGGACACACTGTACTTTCCAGGAAAAATATTACTCTACAAGCTATTAAGATCCTGCAAATTTAATAAAATCCTTTATTCAAGATCACATCCATGGAAATTGGAGTTTTAATGGATCCTTTTCTCCTTTTAAGCAATGTGTTGTGAAAAAATGAACAATCATATTGGCCCCTTTGGTAGGTTATCTAGATACAGAATCCGAAGCACAACTGACGACGACCAATTGATTAGCCATATGGTATGATCTGCTCTCCTAATTGGAAATCATTTCAAATCCACTTAAACACGATTAATCTCCACTCAACAAAAACCAAAGCATTAAGGTTAATCTCCAAACTTGAGGAAACAATCACAATCAATCAAAACCAAGTGAAATCAATCTAACAAAGTATTGAAGCCGCATCCAAAATGGTTTCAAATCTTGTTAAATATTCAAAGCTCACATGCAACCTAGGGAACAAGGTTGTCATTCAATGATAATGAAGCCAACTGATCAGCCGTGCCACCAGCTGCCTGCTGCTGCTGCACGCTCCTCAGAACCTCCATTGCTTCCGCAACCTTCGATTTGAGAGCTTCTGGTGACTCAAGTAAGTGCAAAACCTCAGTCTGGTCCATCTCCAAAAGCATGCCAGTTACCTTAGCTGCTGCATCACGTTCCAGCTGTTCTACAAGGGGATAAAGATTCTCACCCAGCATCTACAAAATCGTAACGCACATGGGCAGACTAATCAGACACAGATAAACATCACAAATGTAACTCACTCAGATAGCCAAACGTAAATTCTTATAAATCAATCACTTGCCATCATCTTTTCCCAGGAAATCAATTAAGAAAGCTGCAGAAGTAATGAGGTCAAACCCTACCGTTCTCTGCTGATCTGGAGTAGCATTTGCAAGAGCAGAAGCCAAAGCTCCTATTGGAACTGGTTGAGACAGTGCTGCATCACGCATTGGCATACCACCCATATCGTAAGGAACAGAAAGCATTCCACCAGCACCAGTCATTGGTACATCAGGTAAGCCTCGACCAGGAGGATAGCGATATACACGCCCTCTTGGAAGCATCTGACATTAGAAAGGGCAATTATTAAACCCACTGTTTAAATACAACAAACAATATACAGACGCCATCTGAAAATTCCAACCTGTTGTTGCATTATTGGGACTGGCTGCTGAGATTGTTGAGCAGTTCCTGCTCGCCGGCCACCAGGTCGTTGCCCCTGCTGACCCTGCTGAACCATTGGCACAAAGAAATTTGGCATAGGAGCAGCACCAGGTCGCATACCAGGTATAAGCTGCTGTTGATACCCAAATCCAGGCTGAAAAAAGTTCATTTGACAAATATTCAGCACTTCAATCACAAGTTTGTACAGAGACAATGTGATCATATGAAGTAATCATAAAAGCTATTTAAAGAACATATATCAAAAGAATTACCAACAGAAATTCACCTGAGGAGGCATTATGGCAGGTGGGGCTTGTCCATAGAATATTTGTTGTCCTAAACCTGGACCGCCAGGGGGATACATTGGCATACGAGGTGCTACTGAAGGTCCCATTGCAACTGGCCGCATTTGAGAAAATTGTGCCTGTAGAAGAGAAGATACGTACAACACTTGTTAATATGAGCAATACCATAGAATATAATAAGGTGTCACCGCAATGCGGAAAGAGATCCACATAGAGAGAGTGTGGGATACAAGTACTCATTGCAAACTACGAATAATATGAAATAACTATATACATAAATTCCTTCAATAGTTCATAAACTACTGGAATGGAGGTACCTGCAACCTAGCCCTTCTGTCTTCCTTCCGTTGTGCAGGTGCAACATACAGTGGCTTGCTAACAATCATTTTACCATTCATCTCAAGAAGCTATCAAGACAATAACAGGTATAAACTTACAGAGCTATCAAAACAGTATGTGCACACTTGGAAAACACAACTTACAGCTCTAGATGCTTCTTCAGGGGTTGAGAAGGCAACAAACCCGGAACCTCTACTCATCCCATTTGGATCTCGCATCACCTAATCAGTAGGAAACATATTCATTAGATCTCATGCCCTACAATTTCCAAGGCTGATCACACAGGTAAATACTATTCAAAATTAATGCCAAGTACCTTGCAGGATGTGATTGTACCAAAAGGAGAAAACAGCTCCTTAAGCTTATCATCACCTATGCTATCATCTAAATTTTTAATGTACAAGTTTGCCCCTTGAAATTTGTCAGCTGCCTCCTTCATACTCTGCTCGAATCTAACTTTTAGTTCAAGTTCCCTTTCATATTTCTTCTGGGCTTTCCCCACATACCATTCTTTATCTTCAAATTTCTTTCCATTAAGAGCCTCAACAGCCCTAGCAGCATCATCGGCATTCTCAAAGTTGACAAATCCAAAGCACCTGGATTTTCCTTCCCCGTCCCGCATCACCACAGCACTTGTGATCGTTCCAAAATCAGCAAAAGTTTTCTTCAGGTCTTCTTCATCAGTTGCTTCTGAAAGATTCTTTATGAAGACATTATTGAATTTTGTCTTGTCAATCACAGTTTCCCTTTCCTGTTTGCGAAGGAATGGTCCCACATAAACTTGTTTATCATTTAACAGCATACCATTCAGTTTTTCTATGGCTTTCTGAGCTGCTTCCTCAGTGTCAAACTGTACAAATCCATAGCCCTTAGACTGGCCAGTAGAGTCTGTAGCTACCTTGCACGATAATATGTTCCCAAATGAAGAAAAGGTATCATGTAATGCTTTGTGGTCAATAGCCTTATCCAAATTCTGTCATTTACATCCAGATTAGAGACATGAGAACCTTGAAATTAAGTATGCATCAAAGTAATGAATTTAGCAAAGCCTCCTATTGCAGTATACCTTAATAAATATATTTCCAGTACCACTCTTGCGAAGACTAGGGTCCCGATGTGAATACATAATCCTTATGGGCTTCCCATTAAGAGGAGTGAAGTTGAGAACATCCAATGCCCTTGCAGCTGTCAACAGATTCAACAAAGGATGTGGGAGGGAAGAAGTTGGCTTGTTGGTGCAAAAATGGAAATACTAAAAAGAAAAGAGAAAAACAAATTCATAAGCTTAAAATCATTGATAAGATAGCTTGTTTATCCTGAGAGTCCATGCAGTTAAACACTTTTAAACAAAATGCTTGAAATCAACAGCCTACATTCAACAAGCAATCAACTCTTACAAAAAGGTTCTGGATTTAGTCCATTTTTCATATTTCAGGAAGTGGAAAGTTACAGCCACCTACCTATTATTGAATGAATAAGTAAGCAAAGTAACAGAAGTGGTAAAGAGCCAACCTAAACCCTCTCAACAAAATTACAGCAATGACTTTTAGATATGTGCAAAACAAGCCGGAATCATACAAACATAAATTTATCATCTCATCTCTTCCCTCACTCTCTGTAAAACCCTGGGGCACTACACATCAATATTACTTGTTTAATGAAGACGGAAAGTTTTTGGGTTTTATTCTTCATTTGAACTTATCTTTCAGAGTGGAAGAAAACATTAGGTAGCACATGTCATTCAAGACAACAAAATTGTCTATGTCAAGTTTGAAGCTTTGCCACTCTTATACAAAACTGCACTTCTAAAACTCAACAAGAAAGTATCCGTGTCTCGACAATTAAATCCACCAACTAAACAAGACCATCTAGTACATTTAACCCACCAAACCCTACTTCCTTCAAGTATATATTGGCATAAATCCACTCCAGTTCTCCATTAGAATAACTAAGCACATACGTTATAATAACCCAGAACCCAAAAAGGTCCAAACTTTAAGCGAACTACAAACAATGTCCTTACCATCCTGAGGATTGCTGTAGTTAACGTAACCATAACAAAGAGATCTCCGGGTCGTCAAGTCCCTGCAAACTTTAACAGAAACCACCTGCCCAACCTGGTTAAACACGTCGTACAGTTGCGAATCGTTAACGTTTACATCCAGATCGCCGACGTAAAGCGACGTAGTCACAAACTGTGGATTGGCGGTTCCGCCGTTCACACCCTGAGCCTGAACCGGTACCTGAACCTGAGCCATGACTACTTCTCACCCAGGAAAACACAAACTTTTTAATTTTTTTTCTATTACTCTTCCCTCTCCTCTTATTATTCACAAAAAATAATCAATATCCAGGAACAAACTCAACCAAGCAACAGCAACAGCTACTCATGCAACGTGTTCGATAAAAAGCCTAATAGACGCAAAATAGAAGTGCTTAATCTTCCTTCTCTAGTGTCTTCTTTTTTTAAAAGGTTTTTTGATATGAGAGGAGAGGGAAGGTGGTAAAGGGATAGGTAATTTTAGCCGCCGGCGGTGAGGAGGCGGCGCGTGAGGCTACGCCAGAGACGGAGAAAAAAAAGAGAAGTAATATAAAGAGGCGAAAGAGAGACTGCACTCAAAAGGAAGGAGCTTTGTGGGAGGCTGGCTGGAGGATATAGAGATCCCAAAAAGAACCCTAGATGATCACCACGACGACGATGATGCTCGCGAGATTTGTGCGCCGTTAGATTTGGTTGGGAGTTGGTGGGTCCCAAATGACGAAGTCAAGAGTAGCTAATCGAAGACACGTGCTGTAAGAGCGCGTGGCTTGGTTATGCTCTAACCTCAGTAACTATCCCTTCTGCTAAGGGCTTGTGTTGTGAACTGAAAACATTCATTCCCTCAAAATAATTAAAAAATAGCATTATATATTAAATTTAAAATATGATGTCATTAGATTTTTA
>JANIHY010000209.1:65315372-65331194 GCA_027479065.1 Erythroxylum brevipes | reverse complement strand
TTGATTAACCCTAGGATTGTAACATGCTAGATTCAATAATTGTATGGACAAATACCTGAAAATTGAGGAACAATTGAGTCTATTGTTGTTTTCTGTGACGTGAAATGACAAAGATGCGGAGGATTGACTACTGTTATTCTGAACCCTGATTAGAAATCTATACAGTTCTCAATGGGGCTACTATATTTAAGGTTGGCTACTAGTAGGGCCTCTTGCACATTGCAAAACATAGGCCAAGCCTACCTATCATAGCAAACCCATGAACATAGGCCCAATGACACCTTACGGTGAGAATTACCAAGCCCAATTATCTTGACATCTAATTAATCGAGGTTGTACAAAATTATATTTATTATGTTTTCCACAAAATTAATGATAAAATTCTATCATTCTCCCACTTGGATAGCATAACCAACATCAATGAACAACATAAACAAATCTCCAAATTAATATACAATAATATGTAGCCACAATAGGATGTCAAAGTAGAGTCAACAATCTCTCAATCATAAATCCAAAATGAAGTTACAAGTACCTCAACAGTATAGAAATCAGACCCAATAGGGGTACTAATAACATATATGCAAGATACTCATACCTCGATGACCTAAATAGAATATGTCATAAGAAAATGAAGACAAAATGGTGATCTGTTTGTGCAATTCCAAAACAAAATGGCCCAAACATCCACCTAAGATGCCAACTGAGATTTAACAAAATATCTTAGAACAACAAAATGAGAATGGGTACAAAATGTCTCCAACAAAATGTCATATATATACAAACATTTAAACATATCTGCATAGTAGATCAACAAAGTATATGGAAATAACAATAATAGCAACAATTATAAGCAAAAGTCTCTAGACTTAATATCAAAATAGTCAAATACAATATTGTTATCAAAATTAGCATAAAAGGCAGACTCCCACTAATCCAAGACGTCAAAACTTTTAAATAGACCCATATGGGTTACATAACTCTCAAAAGCCTTAACAGTTAAGCCTTTAGTTAGAGGATCTGCCACCATAAGATCGGTGGATATATGCTCTATACGAGTCTGAAACTCCTTATCCTTCTCTCTAACAAACATATACTTTATATCAAAACGCTTCGAACGCTTGGAGTTCTTGCATATTTGAGAAAAGCCCACCACAATAAAGTTATCACAATAAATGGTTAAAGGTCTAGAAACACTCTTCATAAGATGAAGCTCAGAAGTGAAATTCCTTAACCATATTGCCTATTAAGTAGCTTCGTAACAAGTTATGTGCTTTGCCTCCATAGTTGAAGTTGTTGTAAGTGTTTGTTTAACACTTTTCTAAGATATAGCTCCTCCAACAAGCATAAAGATATATCCTAATATGGATTTGTGATCATCAGGGCAACCACCATAATCAGAATCAAAATAGCCTATCACCTCAAGGTGATCAGACATCCTATAAGTGAACATGTAATCTTAAGTACCTTGTCGACAACAAAAGCAATATCAGGGCGTGTACAAACTCGAGCATACATAAGACTGCCAATAGCAGAAGTATCTGGGACCTTTTCCATCTCTGACTTATCTTTATCATTTTGAGGATACTGGTTATTCGAGAATTTGTCACCCTTTTGGATGGGTTCACTGTAAGGATTACAAGTCTTCATGTTGAATCTATTCAAGATCCTTTCAATATATCTTTTCTGAGACAAACCAAGAACACCACAAGATCTATCACGATGAATTTTAATGCCCGGAACAAAAGAAGCATTACTGAGATCTTTCATATCAAAATGAGCTGTCAATATTTGTTTAGTTTCAGAACGAAAACCCATATCATTACTGGCTAAAAAAATGTCATCAATATATATGACAAGAATTACGAATTTTCTCCCACTATTCTTCAAGTAAGTACATTGATCAACAAAATTTTTCTTGAAGCTAAGGGAGTAAACAATTTGGTCAAACTTCAACTACCATTGTCTTGAGACTTGTTTTAGCCCATAAATGGATTTTCTCAATTTGTGTATCATATGTTCCTTACCTTTCTAAAAAAAAACTAGCAGGTTGATTCATGAACACATCTTCATACAAATCACCATTTAGGAAAGCAGTTTTCACAGCCATTTGATGGAGCTCCAAATCAAAATGAACAACTAAGGCCATCACAATACATAATGAATCTTTAGTAGAGATCGATGAAAAAGTCTCTTTATAGTTTATACCTTCCCTCTGGTTATACCCCTTTGTAACAAGTCTGGCTTTGTACCTTTCTACCTCACCTCTAGCATCACATTTAGTCTTAAAGACCCATTTACACCCCACAGTCTTGTAGCCACTAGGTAATTCCACCAAATCCCAAATGCTATTCATATTCATAGAAGTCAGCTCATCTTCTATAGCTGCCAACTATTGTGAACTACGAGGACCAGAAATGGCATCCTAAAAAGAAATTGAATTTGAATCTTCAACTAAATTGAATTCAAGATCCTCCAAGTAAATGTAATAGTCTTGGAATTTAAAAGATTCAGTGGATTTAGGAATCCTTTCAGATCTCTCAAGTGGAACTACAACCACATCTGGGACTTGAGTATCAATGCCAACTTGTTGAGGAATTTTAACATCATTTCCTGGATCAATGTCATCATCATGAATTAGAGGAGACTGAATTTCCTTAGGATAAAAAACAATAGGTGTAGGAACAATAACACGATCCTCTCTGAAATCAACAACACGAGACTTATACCTTTCATTATGTTCCATGTCCCCTTCAAAATAGACAGCTCGATTTGATTCAATGACTCTAGTAGTGTGATTGGGACAATAGAATCTTGAACCTCTTGAACCATTACAATAACCAATAAAGTAACCTGAAATGGTTTTAGGATCAAGCTTCTTCAGTTGAGGATTATAAGTCCTTACCTCTACCTTACAGCCCCAAACATGGAAATGCTTCAAACTGGGCTTCTTTCCTAATCATCGTCGTCATCATCATACCTCGAAGTTCCATAGTGAAGCGAAGTTTGGGGAGGTCTGATAGTACGTAGCCTTACCCTTATATAATAGAGAGGTTGTTTCCGATGGACTCACATGCAGATGTGACAGGATAATAAAGTAAAAAAAAATTCAATTCTTACACCCCTACAAAGATTTATCCTCTCATCGCTAGTTGCGCTAGGAATCTGCACTGAGCGACCCTGAGGATATGACAATCCTACAGTTTGATACATCCATTGCGATATTCTTCCCTCCTACACCTGAAAAAAAAAGGACTTCCTATGCGGTCAAGGTGAGGCGCGAGGACTCTAAATTATGTCGTTTACCCTTATTCTATCTCACTAGACTTTCCTAATTCTAGCCACTGCATCAGTGAAGGCCAACTCTAACATATCTTTCTTTATCACTTCCGTCTATGTCTTGTAAGGCCTCCCTTTTCTCCTCTTGTAGCCATTAAGATTTATGTGCTCATAGCGTCGTACTGGAACATCCAAGGGCATCTTGCACATATGCCCAAACCACCTAAGTCTTTTCTCCCTCAACTTGTCAGTAATACTGGCCACCTGTACTCTATCTCTTACTGCCTTATTTCGTATCCTATCTCTCTTGGTAATGTCACACATCCACCTAAGCATACACATTTCTGCTACCAACAACTGTCGCATATGCCTATGCTTAGTAGGCCAACACTCTGCACTATATAACATGGTTGGCCAAATCACCATTCTATAGAACTTCCCTTTGAGTTTTAATGGGACCTTCTTATCACATAAAACACCTGATGCACTCCGCCATTTGACCCACCCATATCAAATTTGATGTACTATATCGTTATCGATACCCCTATCTCTCTGAATGATAGATCCAAGGTAATTAAAACTTGATCTGTGTAGTATGATGCCAGTACTTATTGCTACTGTTGCCTCGTGTACCATCTGACTACCCGAAAAGTTGCATTCTAGATACTACATCTTGGATCTGCTTATTTTGAAACCTTTCGATTCTAACGCTTCTCTCCAATGTTCTAACTTTGCATTGACCCCCTCCTTGGTCTCATTCACCAGGACAATATCGTTAGCAAATAACATACACCAAGGTACCTCTTTTTAAATGTTTTTGGTAAGTTCATCTAATACTAAAGTGAACAAAAAATGGTTTAAGGTCGAGCCTTGGTGTAGTCCAACACCAGTAGAGTACGCTTCTATGTCGCCTCCTATCATCCTTACACTAGTCAATGCTCCTTCATATATATCCCTAATTACTCTGATATAAGTCCTAGGAATGCCCTTTGCCTCCAAACACCTCCATTTGAGTTCTCTCAAAACTCTGTCATACGTCTTCTTTAATTCTAGAAAAACTATACACAAATCCTATCTTCGTTCCTTGTAACATTCCATCAGTCTCCGAAGTAGATGTATTGCTTTTGTCGTAGACCTACCAGGCATAAATCCGAATTGGTTGTTCTATATAAAAGCAACTCTTCGAATTCTCCTTTCAATTACCTTCTTCCACAGCTTTATGGTATGACTTAATAATTTGATGCCTTGATAGTTGTGACATTGTTGGATGTCTCCTTTGGCCTTGTATAAGGGGATTCACCTACTTAATCTCTATTCATCCGGCATCTTCGCTGACTCAAGGATCACATTAAAGAGCTAGACTAACCACTCAATACCGACAACTCCTAATCGCTTCCATACCTCTATAGGGATCTCATCTGGCCCTACGGCCCGTCTACTCCCCATCTCCCTCAAAACCTTTGTAATTTGTCCCCTAGTCATCCTCCCTCATAAGTACCTGTTTAGAAATTGGCCCGACACGAGGTGTTCCCTTAACTCTATGTTGACCAAAATATCCTCGTTATAAAGGCCATAAAAGTATCTCTGCCACCTCCTTTTGATGGCTTGGACCTCTGTGAGTACCTGTCCTGCTTCGTCACAGATACAACAAACTTAGTTGAAATTCTCCGTCTCACGGGCCCTAGCTCTTGCTATCTTAAAAATTCTGTGTGCTCCTTTGACCGTATCCAAATCCTTGTTCATATTCTAGTAGGCTTCTCCTTTAGTCATTGAGATAGTCTTCTTTGTCTTCTGTTTTGCCAGTCTATACCTTACTCTATTAGTGACCCGTTCCTCCTCTATTGCACTTGTCAACATAGCTTTAAAAGCTCTCTTTTTCACCTTTACCGTCCCTTAGGCCTCATCTGACCACCATCAGGACTCCATCTGCCCCCTCCCCTGTCTTTTAGAAACCCCAAGGAGTTTTGTGGTGGTCTCTCTCACTACGGAGGCTACTCCCTGCCATATCCAATTCGCATCCCCACTCACATCCCATGTTGTATTAAACGAAACCTGAGTCCTAAAATGTTCCACTATGTCCCCTTCTAGTCTTCACTATCTAATATTGTGAAATTGCTCAGTGAATTGTTGTGCCCTCCATCCCTTAATCTCTAGATCCAAAACTAACAATTTATGATGGGTTGATAGGCATATGGCCGGAAGTACTTTGCAATCCTTACACCATGATCTGGCTCTTGTCTTGACAAGGAGATAATCAATTTATGTCTTGGTTGTATTACTACGAAACATCACCAAGTGAGCTTCGTTTTTCTTAAAATATGAATTTACTATTAGTAACTCATATGCTATGGCCATATCTAATAAATCAACCCCACTATCATTTCTATTGCCATATTTGAAGCCCCTATAGGTTCCTGTATATACGTCTAAATCAGCCCCTATATGCCCATTAAAATCCCCTCCTAGGATGATTTGCTCAGTATGAGAGATTTGTTAAAGCATCTCGTTCAACGCCTCCCTGAATGTGCGTTCTTGTTGTCCGTATGCTCTAGCTTAAGGTACACAAGCACATACTATATTGAGAACCACACTGCTTAAAAAAATTTTTGCCACCATTATCCTATGATTGACCCTTGTGATCCTCACTACTCTGTTCATAAGACCCTTGTCCACTAAAATGCCTATCCCATTCTGCTTCCGCATACTACCCGAGTACTATAATTTGAACCCCTATCTTCTTTGCTTTAGCTCCTGCCCACTTAGTCTCCTGAATACATGATATTTGTATCCTATACTTGTCTAAAATCTTTACCAATTCTAAGGACTTTCCCATGAGGGTCCCCACATTCCAAGAGCCTATCCTTAATAAATCATCTCCATCTTTATTCTTGCACTTTGCGCATACCAACCTGCTTGCATAGAATCTATTTGCTCGATCTGAAGGCATCTCGCCTAACCAGTGCCTATTACATTTCCTACAACTCCTATCCTAAGAACTCCCTAAAAACTGAAACTAGTAAACCCCACCACATAAATACTAAAGTAAGAATAATATATAATAATTACATTAAAGAATGAAGAAAATACTAAAAAAAAGGTAATAATAATAATAATAATAATAATAATAATAATAATAATAATAATAATAATAAAGGAAACTAATAATAATAGAACTATTACTGTGTTCAAGGCCTTGGGCTTTTGCAATCCCACATACTTACATCATATGAGTGAAGACTGAAGCCTAACTATTAAGTACCCTACATTAAAGGCAATCCTACAATTTTATGACAGTAGATTTGATATGATAAAAGAGTTTGTATGAAGTGAAGAGTTGTGTTATCAAAGAGAGAGAAAGAAGAGGCATGCCAAAGATTGGAAAAAGATCCTACACTTGGATTGTCGCATCTCTGTCAGAATGAGGGTAAGGTTGGCATCTGTGGACAACGCAAATCTGAGTTTTGATTCCATAGATATGAGGATCTTTATCCCTGTAAGCTGACCTTTTATCTTTATCTATATTCTCTATTTTCTAACACACAATAAGCAATCTATCAAAAAACCAACTTCGATCGGATCAGTATGAACAACACAGAAAAACAAAACCAGAGAAATCCTTCCTAACTGCTTATGTGCATAGTATGAAACTCCCTCTGGTGATTCCTAGTTCTTAACAAAACTTGATAGCAAGTACGAAAACTGACACAATTTATATTAAAAATAAAAAGTAGTCCTTTATCCATAATCTTAATGAACTAAAACTTAGTGATGCTACACGTGAAATACAATTTATCAACACCGAGCAAGTTTTGGATCAGCCAGGAAACAATTACAAAAAATAAACGGTAACAAAGTAGCAGCTAAAACATTGATAGTATAATAAACGAAAAGAACTACTGAAAAGGGATAAGAACAACAACCCACTCATTTCTTGCAGCCAACACTAAATCCAAACCACATTACAACCATAAAACACGGCAAAAAGTAGCATAAAGATAGCAACACAAAGATGAGAACTCAAAACACTTGATAAAAGAGAAAAAAAGGAGAAGAATACCTCCCTTTACAACAATTCTTGAAAAAGACACTGGTCGGTGACAAGAGCTAAGGCAACTGGTCAGCGAGACCCAGATACCTTTCGATGCCCAAATACCCCAAAGGTGTCACAGTAGAGGAAACAACCCAGAAATAGTTGGAGGACAAGGTGCTGATTTCCGTGACTGGCATGTCATGCTCAGCTTGTGCCAAAGTGTAATCGGGCTTCTTTTTCCTGATATAAGCTCAAAAGGAGTCTTTGGTACAGACTTATTAGGCACATGATTGAAAACATAAACAGCAGTCCTTAAGACATCTCCCCACAAGAACTCTAGTAAGGTGGAGTGACTAAGCATGCACCTAACCATCTCCATAAGAGAATGATTTCGTCTCTCTGCAATCCCATTTTATTGAGGAGTGCTAGGCATGGTATATTGCGCCTCAATTCCACAATCTTGCAAGTATCTAACAAAAGGACCAGGGTTTTTTCTTGTTTCATACCGACCATAATACTCACCACCTTATCAGATATTACACATTTGATCTACTTCTCAAGTTGCAATTCAATAATATTTTTCAATGACTTAAGAGCATCCAACGATTCAAATTTCTCATTCAACAATTCAATCCAACCATATCGAGAAAAATCATCAATAAAGGGGATGAAGTACCTATAGCCTCCCATGGCAATAGGAGTAATGGGTCCACAGATGTCTGTGTGAATTATTTGTAATGATTCCTCCTTCGTAGTCATTTTTTTCATTCTTACTTTAGCTGTAAACTTCCCTTTTATGTAATCAACACGTTTCAAAATCAGAGAAGTCCAGATCATGCAAAATAGTTTTCTTAATCATCCTCTCCATTCTCTCCTTAGAGTTATGTCCTGACCATTTATACCACAATATAGAAGATTTTTCAGTAACTCTCCCACGACAACAACATTAACATCATCATATGGTCGATCAAAATGAGAAGAATTAGCAATTAGCATAAACAATTCATCACACATAATTGCATAACCAACAATAGTAGAATCATAGTATAAAACAACACCATTATTGATTATATGAAAAATGTATCCACAATTGTGTAAAATATGAACTAAAATCAAATTCCTTCTCATGGAAGGTACATAAACAATATATTTCAAAAGCAAATCATGTCCACTACTCAACTTCAAGGAACCTACTCCTATGTGCTCAACATTAACGTTAAATCCATCTCCTAGTTGCATTGTCAACTCCCCTTTATTTGGTTTCCGCCTGCTTTTGAACTCCTGCAGTGAGTTCGTTACATGAATAGTTACACCAGTGTCTAACCACCATGAATTAGGAGGAATATCAACTAAATTTAATTCAAAATAAACAATGATTTGAGGTATTCCTTTCTTCTTTGCCAACCAGTTCTTAAACTTCACACAGTCATGCTGCCTATGCCCATGTTCTTGACAAAAGTTGTAGATTCCAATAAAAACAGGCTTGGGCTTAGCATTAGAAGTCTCATCAAGCCCAGAAGGTAATGCAGGTTTATCATTCCCCTTTTTCTTAAATTAAGGCTTACTCTGTTTGTATCTGTAAAATTTCTTCTTGTCACCACTCTTGTGAGAAGTGTGCTGGATATTGTGGGACTTTCCTTTCTTCATAGTAAGCTCCTCTTGAATAAGAATGGAAATTAACTCATCAATGCTCCATTCATCTTTCTGAGCATGATAAATAGTCCTGAGAACATTAAACTCAAACACCTGTCAAATCAAATAATCCTCTCCTAGCATAACTTTCATGGCCTTCAACTTATTATACCAATTCACAAACTTCATAATATGCTCACGAATACCACCCACACCATCATACTTGGTCTTAGATAGTAAAGACAAGTAATTAGACTTTTCAATCTTATCAAACTTCTGGAATTTTTCACAAACAACGTTGAGATAATTTTTTGCATTATCAGTTTCTGTGATGCTCTCTTTAATAGTCTTCTCCATTGTGCACTTGATGGTCATCAAACAGATCTTATTAGAACAAACCCACTTATCATATTTAGTTTTATCTACAACAGAAGTCTCAACAGTGGGTTGTGCAGGCTCATCCTCAAGGAGAACAACATCAACATTAAAAACTGCCAAAAAAAGATTAAAGGATTCAAGTCAATCCTCATAATTGGTCCCATTCAGCTTAATCAAAGAATTCAAAGCTGGAAATTGATACAATGCAAGGAGATTTAGCAAATGTATCAAAAACTAGCAAAATTGGGCAAACAACACAGCTAGGTTCTCATGCAATTGTAATCTTGCTTAAGGATCCCGAATTACAACACAGATCACCAAGAACATTAAATTATTCCCTAAAGTTAATATCGATAGGATATTGAAAACTTAAAGACATAATTTAATGAATTAAACAAAACATTAGAAATAACATAGATAAAGATAAACCGATATAGTAAGTGCATCATTAACATGGTATCTAATATATACCCAATAACAACATCACAATAACATTTTGTAATAATTGGTCTCATAATAGGAGAGCTCACAATTACACAAAGTGAATGACAATATTCTAATAACTTTCCCAAGATTGCCCTCATAGGTTCCAGTTAGTACCACAATTACAAAATTAACCATAATAATCATATAATATAACATTATATGCATAAATTGTAACATCTCGTTAACCATGTTAAGGCTAAAATAATAAATGTGATAGATTATTGAGAAATTAGGAAACATAATTTATGCTCATGCATTATGTGATATGCATATACACATGAATATTGAATCTTTGCACATGAAAATAACTATACAAGCATTCATTGACAATTTTCGGGTATAATTGTTTATAAATGTTAGTATATTGAGAAATGTGGTTTATATGTTAAAAAAATTTTGATTTGGAAAGTGTATTTGTTGATTTAGAATTTTTGGAATTTCTTGGAGAAATTTCTGAAAATTGTTGGGTATTTTAGTTAGGAAAAATGCCAAGCGGCAAAATAATTGTTAAATAGGAGTAGAAATTATTGTCCAATGAAAATGAAAATTTTGATAAATGACTTTAGGATTTATTGACAAGTGCCATTGAAAATTTGGAAACAATTGGAGTAGAAATTGAAATTGATGGGACTAGTTAAATGAAGGAACCAATCTAATGTTTTAGAAATGGAACACTTGTCACTTACCCCAACCATATCTTAAGTCATGAGCTTTTAATTAAAAGCCCCCCTTTTTGGTTTTGTCATTCACGACATTCTCTCTTTCTTAAAGAGCTATTGGAGTTGTTTTTGTTCTCTCCATTTTTGTGGCCTCTTCTTCTCTTCTTCTCCTTCATTCTTGACTCACCCAAAGCTCCACCAAGTTACATCTTGCTTCCATCTTTCACTTACTACTCTCACCATATCATCTTCTTCCTTATCATAAGAAAAAACCTACCTTTTCCTCCTTTAGAAGATGAAAAATGAGGGATGCATGGGAGCTAGGGTTGAGTGAGATTTTGAAGAGTTTGGAGCTAAACCAAGTAAGTTATGCTTTACATGTTATGGGTATTGTTAAATTGAAACTAGAATGGTGAGAAATGTGGGATTAATGACTTGATTATGTGAGTTGTGTGTGTGTGACGTGGATGGTCAAGGAAGACGTCGATGGTCAAAGATCTATGTAAATGTCTTGTTTTTATAATTGTTAATGATCCTTAATGACCATTGATTTGTTATAGAGATGGTTTGGAAGTTGGATGATTCATATAATGGTGTTAGGATGAGTGTAGAAAATCAATTTTGAATGGGAAAATGTATGTGTTTTGTTTTTGATTAATAACAAAATATAAATCATGAATTGATTTGTGAATGTTTTGGATTGAAAATGGAGTTGAGAATGAGGAATGATGAGGTAGAAAAGGTGATCTTGGTATGGATTGTGTTAGGATCAGAGTTGGAAACAAAATTTGGTACTTGAGCTGGAAAATGTTGCTGCAATATGAACTATGAGTATGCTACAGTCTTTTAGTCATAACTTCTTCTATAGTTGTTCAATTCATCTGATTTTTTATTTGGATTAAACTAGAGAAATATGCATACATTTCTTATGAAGACATAGAATTTAAATTCTATCTTTAATAGTCTCAAATTTTGACATGAAATTAGGAACTGGGTGCAAAAAAAGTTGTGGATGAATGTTTATGTTGTGTTATGTTTTGAATGTATGAGAATGTGTTATATTTTGGGTGGTTATGATCAAGTGTGGAATATGAAATGTGTATGGATGATGTTGAGTGGAAATTAGGTTTATCTGAAGAAGTTATCCATAGAGTTGATGAATTAAATGAGTTGGGAATTGGGAGTGAATGAATTATAATTGGTGTTTGAATGGTTATGGAGTGATAATTACATAAGAAGAGGTGAATTTGGGAAGATTAAGAGTATATGTGTAACACCCCACTCCCGCATGACCCGAACCCGACATCGATGGTGATATCCGAGTCCGTGCCCCGTAAGGGTGACGTGCTACATCACTCAGTCAAAACTCAGTATAAATTTTTTTTGAACCACAAACATGCACAATGCGGAAAACAATTTACATAAACAATCATCGAAAATTTCAATGACCTCGGGGCCCTTTTTATAAATACGTTTCCATTCAATTTGTTGCCTTTACAACATGACCTAATCATTAATACAAAGATTCAAAAAAATACAATTTTATCAGACACTAATGCAGACTCGAACTGATCCCGATCTCATTTCTCACTTACAAGCGGTTGCTATACGTCAGTTGCCTAACGGGGTATTCTTCTGGGTCCTGAAAAATAATTGCAAACTTTGGGTGAGTTTTGTGAACTCAGTGAGGTAACCATCATCGATGGTTCACTCAATTCATGCAACACATCAATTCATACAACATAAACTCACATTATTGCATATTTGATCACATTTTTCAATTTCATTTGAGCATAGACACTTTGATACATTTCATTCGATTAGACATACATAACCAATTGAAGTCATGCAACACTCAAGCCTAATACAGTTGTTTCACAATTCCCATTCAGAAGTACCACATGATTGGTACCACAGAAGCATAAGACATTTAGCCTGTCACTCAATCAAAAGGATTAAAACTAGATGCATATGACATGCGCATGTGACACTTTTTCCAATTTATTTCGGTGTTGTGACCGAGTGCCTGAACTGTCCCAAAATGGGCGCATTAATCGTTGAGTTTGAGGCTATGAATTGTCCCAATATGGGCACATTAATCATTGAGCCTGAGGCTCTGAATCACTGTGGGGCTCGAGGCCCAAATATAACGTTGAGCTTGTAGCTCTCGGTGGCTGCTCCGGTCACAACTGTCATTAACTGACCATGCATTCATGCATGGAAATGCATATGTCGCAATGTAGCAATATCAACATCACACTCATTCCCAAATTATCACATTTAACCAAATATTTCATATTAATCACATTAAAATCACGATCACAATTTATCACATTTAAAGACGAAGGTCTCAAATTCTCAGACAAATAGCACTTCTATGTCATAATCTTCCAATACACCGGACCTTCTGTCCGGAATCCATAATCAACACACAATTCCCACCATTATTCGCCATAGAACTATAAATAAAACAAATAAAAATTGAGGAACCGTTTAGGTCACTCACCAACTGCCTCCAAAGCTAGTGCCTGGAAGTTTCGGCAACGTCCATGGGTCGACGTTCCAGTTCCTCCTCTATACCAAATAACATACACATATATCACAATTTGCACAATCATAGGTGTTTAATAATGCACATCAATAAATTGAAATATGTACAATACATGTTCATGACAATCCCAGGGTCAAAACCTCACAAACTCATTTCCATACCAAAACTCATCTATTTCCAAGTCACTCTTTCGGGTCTATTACTCACATTAAAAAGAAAAGTGAAGATGAAATAATTTGATCATCCTCTCTTCTAGTAAGGTGTTCCTCTATGTCTTATGATTCCATTAACACCAAAATCACTCAATTTGGTTTAGTAGATTGGGAGATATACCTCACCAATTGGTGGACTGTTCAAATTGCAAAACAGTGTACTAAACCCAATTCCATCAGAATTTCAACATCTTAGGGATTGAATCAACATGTAGCTTCTTCATATAATTTGTAGTCCTATTACTCTAATTTACTGCAAAGGAAGAATCATCTCATTTGGAGTCCTTTAGGTCCAAATATAAGCAAAACATTGAAGTATGCTAAGTAAAACTACTCCTATTGACAATGTTCTAACAGACTGCAACTCTTTCTTTTGATCCATCTCTTTCCATTCAACATCAATTAATACCAATTTTCATGGAGGTGTATTAAAATGTGTTAGGAACTTATTTCTTCAAGAACCAAGTCAGTTGGAGGTCTAGAGAAGGAGTTATGGTCAAAAGAAGCAACCAAGTTTAAGACCTCAATCAAATTGAACCTAGTTTGGCGCGAACGCCATACCTTTTTCCAAAAATTTCTTATTCATTTCTTTTTTGGACCATTTGAAAGACGACTTTGAGATCTACAACTTTTCTAAGACCCAAAGTCGAGATTCGACCTCTAAAATGGTCAAAAATCATGATTTCCCAAGTTGTCCCGTGAATGTCTGTTAAACGAACCTGCATGTCCGCTTAACAGACATGAATCGACCAAACAGCCCCATTTCATCCGATAAAGTCTGTTAAACGAACTTCCATGTCCGTTTAACGGACATACTCTTTCCCAAGGGTGTCTTTACATCTGAGAAGGTCCGTTTAACGGACATAAATCTCCGAAACCTTCCTCCATAGCCTCTTCCAAGGTTCCTACACTCATTCCACATCATATCTGCCCATAATCTTCTCAAATTCACCTCATCTAGCCTAAAACCACTTCATAACATCTCAAGTTTAGCTCAAACTCATCCATATTCCATTCATATTCCCTCATTGGTCATAAACACGCAAAATAAAACACCAGCACACACATTCATCGACAACTTTTGCTGCACTCAATTCATGTCAATATTTGGGACTCTTAAAGACAACATTTAAAAACAACATCTTCATAAAAAATGTAGCCAAATGTCTCTAGTTTCATCCAAAACAAAAATTAGTTCATTTAGGTAACTACAGAACAATTTATGGCTAACACAAAAGTATTATTGCTACAATTTTCTAGATTTTTTCCAACTTCTAACAAGTTACCTCTAACTCATCTTATACCTAACTTTTCTCTTCCATTTCACTTCCTCATCACTCCCTCGTCACTATCCAAATCAACTTCATATATCAATCACAAACAAATTATGATCTAGTATGATCATAAACCAAAAACGGAGCATATATATATATATCCATTCATAAGCAATTTTATATACTCATCTAAACATCCTTATATGCAAAAATTTAACTTCCATAACATTTCTATAACACAATGAATAGCACGAGACGACTTGATTTCTTGAGAGGGCCTGGTGTTGTATACTTTGATAGCTCTATTAGTCACTTCATACATGAAAAATGAACGATCTATTGTTTCCTTCATTATTGAACAAAAAGTACAAGAAGTGTTAATGCTTAAAAATTTAAGACAATTAGCTAGGTTGAGTCAATTATGTATAGCAAGCTATAGGAGAAAGGAAGTTTTAGGAGGGATACTCTTACACCAAATGATTTGGTGTCATTCCACTGCTGGTTTATTCATCCGAAGGAGGTCTCTCACATTGTGGTATGAAACATATTGAGTAGATCGACTGTGCTAGAAAAAGGTATCTTGTGTAAGAGAATGGGGAGAGTAGTGGGGTTGCAAGTGGCGAAGAGTGTCAGGGAAGTTCCGGTTGTTGTCAATAATGAAGGTATCAAATTTAGTGCAGAGAAGGAAGATGGTAGAGTTGCTAACCAAGTTTGGATAATTGATGAGAGCACTATGACCTGACCAGTTATCATACCATAATGATATCAATTTCTCATTGTCAATAGATCAAGAAATATCATCTTATAACTAAATTTTCCAAATGCAACAGTTGCCATAAAGGTTTGCATGAGTTGCATGAGTGAAGTTGATGTTGGGATAGTGCATTAACTGAGTCTTACTGATCTGTTTATGTTCTAGCTTTCCCTTAATTGTAGCTCATTTATTACTTAGTAGATTTATTGTTCCTAGTTTGTAGGAGGACATGGTTAACGATCACCAATAGTGGTTTAATTTACGAGAAGTCGTAGACAATTTGTTTATGTTTTGGTTATAAAAGTCTAGTAGTCCAAGTGAATTAAAAAAAAGAGAGAGAATTACTCCCCTTTAACCCTCAACTCCTTTTGCTTTATCAGCTTCTTCTTATTAAAATTCTTATCATCGAGCTTGTAGTTGTCCTTTGAAATATCTGGTGAAATAATTGTAATAGAGACCAAGGCACATTGCCAGAAACTACTACTCTCTCCGATTCATAATAAGTGTCGTTTTAGATACATTTTAATTATTCAAAATAAGTGTCATTCTTGACTTTGTATGCATGTT
>JANIHY010000209.1:64999170-65009224 GCA_027479065.1 Erythroxylum brevipes | reverse complement strand
TTTAATCCTTTCGTCATTCAATATTCTAATTGGACAGAGTATGGATACAGTGTCTACTCTTATCATCCAATCATGTTTATTCTTACTAATTAGTAATTGATTTATAATGAAAATTTGAAAACTCCTTTTCAAATATTAATTCACTCTAGCCAAAGAATCCCATAAATCATTACTAATCAAGAACAAAATATTCTCTCTAATTATTTTAGAGTGACAAATCCTATATTGACTTATTCAACTATCTACATATGGTTCATACTATATCCAATTACTACCAACTGAATTATCCTAGGACGATTCGTAAGTAGCATCAAAACATAGTAATTCCCATACTAGATACCTTGGTAATCTCAAGTCTGAGGATCAAATATATAACTATTATCATGAGATAATTCATAGACACATAAGTAATATTCTATTCGAAATTCTCATAATCGGATTAGTTCAGTGACTTATTCTCTAACAATCATCCACACATTAGTTTAAGTATCTCTATACTTTAATTTATGAGATCAATTACTTTCTTCATTAAAAAGAAACATAATGTGTGCTAGTTTTATTATTTCAACAATATCTAGTCTTGATGAAACTACAAGTAGAAATATTTAGGAATAATACATAATTGTAAATTGAATCTCATAATTATGATCTCATCATAATTTCAATTACACAGTAATTATTCCAAAGATTTTATCTTTAATATTAAAACATAAAATATTAATTAGATTAATACACAAAGATAAATTAAGCCTTTTCATTAATAAAATATAATGTCATACATTAATTTGCATCTAATTGATTGGCTGCAAGAGCATAAACTAACAATCTCTCACTTGGAGTAAAGCTAATCATCTATGAATCTAATGCCATATCCATCCATATGACGATTATGTCTCTTTTGAGACAATGACTTAGTAAGAGGATCTGCTAGATTCTCTTTAGTGGGAATACGCTCCAATGTTATGTCTTTCTGCTCCATTATCTCCCTGATCAAGTGAAACTTCTTGAGTACATGTTTGGACCGTTAATGAGACTTGGGTTCCTTTGCTTGCACAATAGCTCCGTTGTTATCACAATACAATACTATGGACTCAACAATGCTAGGAACCACTTCAAGTTCAGTGATGAACTTCTTGATCCAAACTGTTTCCTTTTCCGCCTCTGACGCTGAAATGTACTCTACTTTGGTCATTGAATCTACAATGGTTGATTGTTTGGAATTCTTCCAACTAACCGCATCACCATAAAGAGTAAAAATGTACCCTAATTATGATCTACTATCGTCTTGATCTGATTGAAAACTGACATCCAAATGATCCTAAGCTCTCAGCTCAGCTCCTTCACAGACCAGAAAAATATCTTTAGTCCTTCATAAGTACTTCAAGATGTTTTTCACAGCCGTCCAGTGACCCTCACTAGGATTAGTTTGATATTTGCTTGTTATGCTCAAAGCATAAGCAACATTTAGTCTAGTATATAGCATCGCATACATAATTGATCCAATTGTCGAAACATATGGAATACAATCCATTTTATCTCTCTCTTGTTGTGTCTGTGGACACATACTCTGTGAGATAGAAATCCTATGCGGTATGGGTAAGAATCCCCTCTTAGAATTCTCCATGCTAAACCTCTTTAACACTTTATCTATGTACATGGATTGAGATAAACCAAGCAATCTTTTTTATCTATCTCGATAGATCTTTATAACTTCTTCCATATCCTTCATGGAAAAGTTCTTAGATAATTATATCTTAACAGACCAGAGCATTGAAATGTCATTTCTAATAAGCAATATCTCATTCATATAAAGTACTAAGAAAATGACTGCACTCTCACGTACCTTCTTGTAAACACAAGGCTCATCCACATTTTTGATAAAATCAAACTCTTTGATTGTTTCATCAAAACAGATGTTTCAATTATACGATGTTTACCTAAGTCCATAAATGGATCTTTGCAACTTGCATACTTGATCAAGAAATTCTTTAGATTCAAAACCCTCAGGTTGTGTCATATACACATCCTCTTGCAAATTCTCATTGATAATGTTGTTTTGACATCCATTTGCCAAATTTTATAATCATGGTATGCTGTTATAGCCAATAAAATCCTTATGGATTTAAGCATTGCTACTGACAAAAAAGTTTCATCAAAATCAACTCCTTGTTTTTTTATAACCTTTCGCCACCAACCTTGCTTTGTATGTATATACATTTTCATCCATGTCAGTTTTTCTCTTAAAAATACCATTTGCACCTAATAGGTACTATACTTTCAGGTGCCTTCAACAAAGTCCATACTTGATTAATGTACATGGATTCCATTTCAGATTTCATGGCTTCTTGCCATTTTAAAGAATCAATGTCTGACATTGCTTCTTTAAAAGTAATAGGCTTATCATCTATAAGTGATACGTTATCCTTTCCATGCTCAATATGTAGATCTAATCTAGTGAGAAGATGACATATCCTACTAGTTTGTCGCGAACCATGTGTCTCTTAAACTCTCGGTTGTATGTCATATGTATCAACTTGAGGTTCTTGTTCCATATCAATGTGAATTTGTGGTTCTTGAACTTCTCTAAGTTTAACTTCGCTCTTACTACTTTCTTTGAGAATAAATTCTCTTTCTAAGAATGTAGCATGTCTTGAGACAAACACCTTTTGCTTAATAGGATGATAGAATTGATAACCGAAACTTTCTTTTGGATAGCCCACAAATTTGCATTTATCCGACTTAACTTGAAGCTTATCAGATATAGAACACTTCACATAAGCATCACATCCCTAAATCTTTAAGTGTGATAATCCTGGTCTTCTACCAGTCCATATCCTGGTCTTCTACTAGTCCATATCTCTTATGATGTCTTATCAATCGATTTAGATAGAATTCTATTTAGAAGATAAATTGTGTTTCAATTGCGTATTCCCAAAAAGATATAGGAAGGACTACATGACTTATCACGGAATATACCACATATAATAATGTATGATTTCTCATATCAGAAACTCCATTATGTTATGGAGTTTCAGGAGGAGACCATTGTGAGAGAATCCCATTCTCTTTTAAGTAACCAAGAAACTTGTGGTCTAAGTATTCACCACCTCGATCTAATCTAAGTGTTTTAATACTTTTTCCAGTTTGTTTCTCAACCTCTAGTCTAAATTCTTTGAACTTGTTAAAATGATTAAGACTTTTGTTTCATCAAGTACACATAACCATAACTAGAATGGTCATTTGTGAACATAATGAAATATGAATATCCACCTCAAGCGTTTGTGAACATCGGTCTACATACATCTGAATGAACTAATTCTAGTAACTCACTAAAACGTTACCCCTTTCCCTTAAATGGTTGTTTGGTAATCTTTTCAAACAAATAAGATTCACAAATTTCATATGATTCATAATCAATAGGATCCAAATATCCTTCTTTATGCAATTTTGTGATTCTAATTTCATTGATATGACCAAACTTACAATGTCATAAATAAGATGGATTTTGACTACTTAATTTACTTTTCTTACTATTTATATTAAGAATTGGCCTTTCCAAATCTAACTCATACAAACCATTTGTAAGTAATCTAGATTCATAATAAACATTATCTTTATAAAAAGAACAACTATTATTCTTAATCATAAAGAAAATCCATTCAAATCCAAATAAGAAATAGAAATGATGTTTTGAAATAGAAATGATGTTTCTTGTAATAATAGGAACATAATAATAATTATCAAGTTCTAATATAAGACCAAAAGGCAAAGCTAAACTATAAGTCCCTACAGTTAATGCAGCAACTCTTACTCTATTGCCAACTCGCAGGTCCACTTCGCCTTTCTTTAATGATCTACTCCTTATTGACATCTGCATATTATTACCCAAGTGAGAACTACAACTAATATCTAATATATAAGAATGTGGAACAGAAGTAGAAAGATTGATCTCAATCATAAACATACCTGAAGAACCAGCTTCCTTAAGCCTTTTATCTTTCAGGCTAGCAAGATAAGTTGGGCAGTTCCTCTTCCAAAATCCGTTGACACCATAATGAAAACTTGTGCCCTTCTTATTGCTCTTCTTCTTGATTCCTCCTTTGGCTTTTACTGCATTAGTAAAAGCCTTCTGTTTCTTGTTATTATTCTTCTTAAAGCCCTTTTTCTTGCTTTTAGAAGAACTAACAACAAGTACAGAACTGAGTTCTTTCTTAAGGCACCCTCCCGCAGTCTTAACCATATTCAACAGTTCAGGAAGTGTCATATCCTCTTATTCATGTTGAAGTTCATGACGAACTGTGAAAAGCTCAAACTCAGAGACTGCAACACTAGATCAACGCTTAACTCGTAGTCCACGACAAAACCTAATTAGGCCAATTTTTCAATAAACCCAATCATCTTCAACACATAAGCGTTGACTGAAGATCCTTCTGTCATCTTGCATTGACAAAGTGCCTTGGAGATTTGATATCTCTCAACCCTACTTTGTGCACCAAATAACTCCTTAAGATGCAGTATCATAGTAGGTGCATCCATGTTCTCATATTGCCTCTGAAGGTCAGGAGATATGCAAGCTAATATCACACATGTAGCATGTTCTACGTCATAAATACAACGCTAATATTCTTCCCATTCTTCATCAGTAGCATCTAAACAAGGGTTAGATGGAGCAGGAGTATCAAGAACATACAACTTCTTCTCTTGCCTAAGAACTATTTGTAGGTTTCGCAACTAGTTTGAAAAGTTGAGTCCAGTCAGCTTGTTAGCATCCAAGATGCTCCTCAATGTCAAGTTTGTACTTATCTTCAAATTTAATAATTGGAAAAACATAAAAGAAGCGTAAATTAGTTTAAATCCAAAAATCAAATAAAATAAGGACTTTAAAATTATTTGATTATTCCCACTATTTTCTACAAAATAATAGCCCTCATTATTATATCGAAAAATTATCAAATAATTTCTTAATGGGCTAGGACCCTATTTAAAATTAATTGATCTTGAGTTTTCTCAACAAACTAACTAAAATTAAATTATGTAGAAAATAACTTTTCAATCACATCTCATGTGACTCTTAATACTGTTAGGTGACAACTTTTGCCAAAATATATCAAATATATTATTCCTAAACCTGTCTCTAAATTTATATGATCATGAGTTTACTCATCCAATTCATACAGTTTTAGTTAAGTAGAACCCATTAATTTGAGATTAAAACATATTCGGGTTAAAGAGACCTTGAGTTTACTCAACAAGTCTTACAATAAATAGAACTCTAGTTTTATTCTCAAATAATGGAAGACAACCATCACGTTCATAACGTGTACTTAATATTTTATTGAAAGATTTAAAAGCTCAAAATTTATGGTCTCATCAAAATAATATAATCTCATTATATTTATAATTTTAAACAAAATCCAATTATGAAAGAAATTATTTGCAAGTTTGGCTTGATTCTAATTGTTGATTTGATTATAAATTTAATTTAATAATTCAACTCTTGAAAAATTCCAAAACCTTTCCTAATAAATATTCCTTTGAAAACAATGTTCAAATTTAATAAAACACTTTTTATTTTATTAGGAGTAGAAATTAATTTAATCTCTATTAAATTAATAAAAGAAAATTTTAGGTTGTAAAACATTTTTTAAAACACATTAAAAATGGAGCAGGATGGTGTCTGGCGCTTGCAGCGTGGGGCGTGCAATGCACGCGCCCCACGCGGTCAAAGGAATTGACTGGCGCGTGGCGTTCTCCGCAAACAATTCGTCTTCTCCACAAAGCCTCTCCCTCTTCCATGCAGCCTTTCCTCTTCTAGATTCTTCAACGTTTCCACGAACCCATCAACCGCAATCACGTTCCACAGGACTTGTTCCACAATGTTCAAACCATCACACATATTGGGTCTAAAGAAAAACATCACGCCAGTAGTCACCGGCGAGTCCTCTTCGTCGTCACCTGTGGTTTCACCGGAGACTCCAACTGGGGGCACTATGCAACGCCCATCTGTGGCATTGCACACGATGGGTCATCATAGGTGACCCACTGGGTCGCTAGTGAGTATTCCGATGGGCAATAATCACCCATTATCGCCCATCGTCTGTGTTCTTTGTAAACACAAATGGGAAATCGTAGAAGCACAAATCGTAAACAATAACCTAGAAAAAATGCAAAACGCAAGCAGTATACACAATCTACAAGTCAGAAACCTCAAAGGTAGGGAAGAAATTAGGGATTTCAATAAATAAACCCTAGACATTTTATTTCTAGATCTAAATGCATAAAACTAGAAACATATACACAGAGGTAAAATATGGCTTCAGATAAACGCATAAACTCCTTCATGCTTTTGTTGATTTTAGGATTCAAAATACAGAACATGCATAATCAGAAAACATGGGCGCGGTAGTTGAGGAAACAATTTTCAGAAGTAATAAAGCATACACAAACAGACAGGAAACAATTTTCAGCTTCAGGAAACAATATCAAAACACGACATACGTAAAACAAAAACAATTTTTGCAGTACTTTGTCTTTTTCGAAGCATTAAAACAAATAAACAATAATAATCAAGCCCCTAATCCAAGATTAACAGTTAAAGGAGGCTCTGATATCACTGTTGAAATCCAACCGTGATCGAATCACGAACACAGGAAAATTCAAAATTTTTATGAATTCCAAGCGGATCCTGAAAATTAATTAAACTTGAATAGAAACAATCTTCGATTTAGAAATCGTACCTTGTTCACTTTTCGAAGAAAAACTTTGAATCTTTTCTCTGAATGATCAATCACCAGCTGTCCACTTATCCACCCTCTGATAATCTCCACAGATCAATTTCCAAACTGTCTTTTGAGGAAGAGGACAAAAAAATGCTAGTTTTTATAAAGCTCTCCCTTTAAATAAAAAAAATCAAGACAATTTTTTATTAAAATTAAAACTCTTTAATTATAATTAGAATCAAATTCTAATTTTAATTAATTTAATTTTAATAAAATCAAATATCTCATATTTGATTCCCAAAGTTTCTCAAATTTTATAATTAATTCCAACTTAATTAAATTGATTTTTCTTTCACAAATTGCTCTTTGATGTGTGACCCATTAGATTCCTAATAATTTGGAAATGATTATAAATTATAATTCTAATTCACAATTAGAATTAGATAAATTAAAACTTATTTTAATTATCTTTAATTCTTCAATTAAATAATTCATAATCATAAATCATGTTGACGTCTAGCAACATGTCATGATTACCCAAATATCAGGAATGTCAAAGTGATTGACTTAACCTGTCCATGCATGACTATAATGTATAATTTAATCATTTCGTCATCTAATATTCTAATTGGACAGAGTATGAATATAGCGTCTACTCTTATTATCCAATTATGTTCATCCTTGCTAATTTGTAATTGATTTATAATTGAAATTTGAAAACTCTTTTTCAAATATCAATTCACTTTAGCCAGAGAATTCCATCAATCATTACCAATCAAGAACAGTAGCATATTCTCTCTAATTACTTTAGAGTGACGAATCCTTATCGACTTACTCAATTATCTACATATGGTTCATGTTGTATCCAATTACTACCGACAGAATTATCCTAGGACAATTCATAAGTAGCATCAAAATACAATAATTCCCATACTAGATATATTAGTAATCTCAAGTCTGAGGATTAATTATACAACCTTCATTATGAGATAGTCCATAGACACATAAGTAATATTCCATTCGAAATTTTCATAATCGAGTCGATTTAGTGACTTATTCTCTAATAATCACCCACACTTTAGTTTAAGTATCTCTATACTTTAATTAATGAAATCAATTACTTTCTTCATAAGAAAGAAACATAATGTGTGTTAATTTTACCATTTCAACAATATCTAGTCTTGATGAACTAAAACTAGGAACATTTAGGAATAATACATAAGTGTATATTGAATCTCATAAATTATGATCTCATTATAATTTTAATTACATAGTAATTATTTCAAGGATTTTATTTTTACGAATAATAATAAATAATTAACAAATACATAAAGATAAAGAATGCCTTTAATTAATCAATAATAATGTCATATAAATATTTACAATCAAAATAAATTAACTGTGGTTCCGCCTGATTCTGGCAAGGCTGCATGTTGTCGTTTGGATCCATGGAGTTGACTGCTTCTCTCGAGAGCTCCGGTTTGAAGGTTCCTGCAAAATAAAGAAGGCACGTCGGGGGTTGTTTCCCGATAAGCCTCTCCGACGCTCAAGTCAGTCTTTTGTGTGGGTAGGATCGCTGTGAGCAGAGAAAGCTAGGGTTATGATCACATACCTCTATTATGGCAAAGTTATACCTTATATATGGAGCAGATGCTAGGTTTAAGTCTTTACGTATGCATGGGTGACTTCTACCTGTGAATGGGCCATGGATGCGTGGACCGAGCCTGAGCCTAGCATAGCCGATAAGTATGAGACTAATCCTTGAAAGATGGACCGATCAACCAATGGGTCGTTATGACTAAATTCGAGTCCAGCACGACCGATCCGACCACTATTGTTCTTCATCTATTGTATGACTTTTGGTAAACTAATTGGATGTTAATTACGTGGCTATTGATAGCGGAAGTGATGTCTGAAAATTCCAGCAGTTGAATTTTAAAACGCAAGCATAGAACCCCCATTCCTTTTTTATTGTACTGCGGTCTACGTTTTGGTTTAGCTGTACGTCTGCGTTGTCTCTTGCTGCTCTTGCTTTCAACTGTCATTTCCTCTTGGCTGGGCTACTAGCATTTTCTTTTCCTGGCGCTGCCGTTTTGGTCCAACATTCTCCTCCTTATGCGCTGCGTTTTGCTGACACTTCCAGCCTCCAGCATTGCTTTTTTACTTCATCTGCTTCCCCCGGCTGATGTCGTTTTGGTCTTCCTTTGCCCACCTGACACAGCTGTCCATCATTCAACCATCCAGCCATTAAATTCACGTTCTTGCATGCGAAAACATGCAATTTCCATGCATCGCCGTGAGAGATTACCCACGGCTGTTGTGCAGTAATTTTTTTGCAGCAATCTGTGAAGCTCTGTTGCTTCGTCATCTTCATTTTCTTGTCTTTACTTGTTCCTTAAATATAAATGAGTATGATTAAGATGACCTAAATATAATACTTTCAATTCACTTTAACTCTTTTAATTTTGGATCGTGCCTATAATTATGTATGAGTCAAAGTAAATATCTTATTCCTTTAATTTTGAATCGTGCCTAAAATTATATATGAATCAAAGTAAATATCTTAAACAATTTTATGTCATTAATCGCTGAATGTTATGGATTAACTATACAATTAATTATGTCATCACACTTTTATTTAAAAGATATGATCATCTTTTAAATAGACCCCTCTAAAATTTTGCCGTTTATAAAATTAAGCATTTCTAGCCAGGATTTTTTTGGGCAATTTTAGGTTTGGAAAATCAACTTCCAAAAATGACATCATTTTGATAATAAAATATAATAACTTCTTGTTTATTCAAAATCAGATCAAGTTTTAAGTGGCTAATTGGATTGCAAATGTTGAGCAGTTCTTTGATTATCATAAGATTCCGGAAGAGAGGAAGCTAGAGTTGGTGGCTTGTGGGTTAAATGGAGCCGCTTCTGCCTAACAGGAGAAGATCAAAGAGAGGAAATGATGTGATGAGATCGATTCGGTTCGGTTTTCGATGTAGATGAAATGAATGGTTTAGAGGGATTTTTTATCATTAGATTACGAACAGATTTTGTTCCAACAGTAATAACAATGCATACAAGGTTCTCGGTCTATATGAGATTATACTACAAAATTCACGAGGTTGTATCAAAAGATTCATTTTTTATGTAAAAAAGTCCTGTATTAAGAATTATGATTTTACTTATGGACAATTCCTCAATATCTTGTTCATTCGCAACAAAATATTTTCTTTGTGAGGTGGTAAAAAAAAATGCTTTTTGAGAGAGGGATAATATTTCACTAATGAGTCATAGGTATCTAACATATTCAAATCTAACTAAATCTAAATAAAAATAAA
>JANIHY010000209.1:64959876-64975346 GCA_027479065.1 Erythroxylum brevipes | reverse complement strand
TCATAAACCTAGCTCTCTCGTTTTTACAGCGATCCCACCTTCACCAAAAGACTGACTTGAGCGTCGGAGGGGCTAATTGGGACACAACCCTCGACGTGCCTTCTTTGTTTTGCAGGTACTTCCACGTCGAACTCCTCACAGAAAGCAGTCAACTCATGGATCCAAACGGCAACGTACAGTTCAGCCAGAATCCGGCAGAACCAATCATTATACCAAAGCACAACACATTGGCAATTCCTAACCATGTTGAAGATAACAACGTCGATGTGTTTTGTTGGATAGAGACAGAACCAAGTCAGAATTTCTACATATATACTCATAAAACCGGGTGAGATTTTGGCTCGATCACCTTCAAGAACAAAATCCAACCCAATTCGATTATGCGTACCCTTTCAACAAATTTCAGAGGAACAAAATGAAAATGTTTGTGGTTTTATTGAGTAAAGCAGAAGGGAGATGATTGCAGAAAAACCCAGCAGGGTTAAGTTTGAGAGTTTTGTGTCCTTTTTGTTTGAGAGAAATTCGCAATAATTCCCATGTTCTCTTCGTTGCTTCTTATCTAAACTCCTTTATAAGATTCTCTTTATTGGTTATGATCTAAGCTTCTTTATAAGGATTAATCTCTAACTCACCATTTTCTTAAAATCAAATATTCAATTTTAAAGCATAATTTCTAATAGATAATGCAAAACCAAAAACTTTAAGATAAGTTAACTATAAGTATAATTCAAGCACTAATTATCATCTAACTACTAGAGGTGGAAGCTTAGTTCACTAAATAAAAATCTTGACAAAACATTACTAGTTCATGCAAAATTATGAGTATATTTTAGGTGTACCAAAGATGATTGAACCCAATACTTACCTCATTAAGCACACATCCAAGTATGACAGTAATATTCATTTTATACTCATTCTTCAACAATTGTATCCGTTAAAGTAAGAAGGTTGGACATGACACACACTCTTAACATTCTTTGTCATTGGATGCAATTAATGTGTAGGCTAAAATTATGCTCCAAAACAACAATAAAATGACACCATAGAACTTGTACGAGCCCTTTCTAATGGAGCAATAAAATTTAAGGAGGATTTGGTTCATCCCACAAATACATGTACGTTATGGGCATTCTACCTTTTTTATGTTTTATAGACTTGTATCTAATATTGAGAGTTAAGATATTCTACATAATGTGACTATTTCACCAAAAAAAGATTTGTATGTAACTATTGAGAATCATAATATTCTACATAATGTACTATTTTGTCAAAAAGTCATCTTTTAATTTGAAATGATCAACATGTAAAATCAGAATAAGTGATTGCTAAAATTCATGTGGGAGAATACACTTTGAATTTTAAAGAGAAGATGTAAAAACATATTTATTATGAGAAGGAGAAACGCACTGGAATACTAATGTATATAGTACACCCAAATTTACATAGAGTAATAACAATCTCTTACTAATAGATATTATCAAGGTGTTGGTGCAAATCTAGTATAGCCCCTTTTTAACTCCACAAAGATACATTGCAATCTTCGAAACACTTTTTGTAGCTAAATCATTGGTTTACTTTATAGGGGTTATCATCAATTACATCTTCAGCTACAAAGTAGAAAAGGTTGTGCTCGTGGCACTTATGTTGGAGACTAGATGTTAGGTACTTGAAACATCTTGTATCAAGGTTTAAATCACATTTTGTACACTCGTAACCAATCATAAAAAAACTTTTGCAAACTTTACAATATCTACAACTAGGAAATTTAATTGACTTAAAGTGCAAGGGATGTTGGATGTGAAAGAGATATGTTGAATACGGAAGTATGAGTTTGTCAAAACATGATTCAATGAAAGAAATCACATGCATAACAGCAATAAGTTGGGCCTAAAAATGGTGAGGAACATGTTGTGCATGTGAGCTTGAGTTTTTTAGGAATAAAGGCAAATCTAAGTTTATGCTCGTGGGAGAAATGGAAAAATCCAAGTCTATTCTCGTTATCATTAAACTTTTGGAAATATTTGCTAATGGAACTCATCCTCTCGAAGAAAACACTACATTCTTCACTATAATAACACGACATTTTTATGGTAGACATGACATTCATCACATATAAATCTTTTGAGAAACTCTCCTCCGATCTTGCTATTTTTTTAAAATTAAAAGTATAATTTTTTTTTAATTAAGTTTGGGCCTGGGTTGGCCAAGCCCATGCCTACCCAAAACCTCACTCTTCTAAATAAAATGAAGTAGTTTTCTTTAGAAAAGTTAGGCCTCGGACTGGTCTATGATTTAGCCCACAGATCAGTCACTGAAAACACCTGAATTTAGACCAATAAGTCAACTCATTGCTGTATCTAAATAGGGTACTTCAAAAGATTGTGTCCTATCTTGAAGGGTAATTTTGTACACTCCTTATGTAAGTAAATTTGGCAAAATGAGCATTTATAGCCTAAACGACTCTCCACATACTCTTTACATAAATAGTATGAGAAGTTAATCATATCTTTGAAATAGTTTAAAATATGATCATTGAATTTATCTTTAATTTTGCATTAAAAAACATATGTTTAAGTTAATTACAATATTTTTTTTATTTGAAGCTATATGATTAAAACAGTTGGAGTATAAATATCATTAAAAAACAAAATTTCTAAAAAAAGAGTTCAGTTTACCTCACTTGATGCAACACATTCTACGTGAGCTATGAAAAATATAACTAGTAATAGCACATTGTTAACAGGAATAAGTATGGTACTTTGGGTTGCTCATGTTCTCACAAATATAATAACAGCCTCATAATTCAAAATATAAATACATTACCCACCTCGAATTGATGCTAGAAACTTGTTCCAAGCTTCAATTTGGCCATTTCTCCTTTCTTCCTTCCAATTTAACATTCCCTAAAGCAATTTCATCAAAATTCAACCTCATAAATAACTTAATCCTTAAAATTGATGTCATAATTCATCAATTCATACTAATTCCAAGATATCTAAATCATCAATTTCAAAAATCCCCAAATCTCAAAATTGGCCTAAACCAATTTACACAAATTCGATATCATAAATCCCATAATCTTCAAAATTGATATCATATTCCACAAACCCACACTATTTTCTATGATTCTAAACCAATAATTCACAAAATCCCCAAATCACAAATTTGGGCATAAACCCTAATTCACCCTTTTTCAAAATTGAATCAATTTCAACATGTACTCTCCAAAATTGATCATGGAATTAACAAACCCATACAATTCTCCATATTTCTAAACCAAAGTTCGAAGAAAAACTCAAAGATAAAACAATTTCTCTTACCTTTTTCTTCTCAATTTTTGGATTTTTCAAAGCCTCATGGGAAGCCTTCCTCATTTTCTCTCTTTTCCTCTTGAAATAAGCACGAAAATCATCTTGTAAGCTTGGAGAAAATTAAAAACCTAATTTTCCTCTCTTTTCTCTTTCGTTTTCTCACAACCGAAACCCATTCATTCTTTCTCATCTTCTTTTCTTATTCCTTCTTCTTATTTCTTCTTTCCTCCTCTAGAAACATCGTGACTCTTCCTTCCCAAAACGACATCTTTATAGTATACATAATGCCATGTCATTTAAATGAAAGTCAAATGACCATATTGCCCCTCCATTCAAAGCTTAAAGTCATGCTTTTTTTGTGGGTTTGATTCGCACTATCAATTTGAAGGAATTTGTCAAAACTTCCTTCTATAGAAATGTTCCTCTATGTCTTAATTTCTTAATGCCACAAGAATCATCCAATTCGGAGCACTACATCAAAAGTTATGTGCAAAACATTTCCGGTTATTCATATTCTAACACATTTTCCAGCATGTTATTTCCATCCAGAAATTAACATTCTTAATCCCAAAATTGACATTCGATGTCTTCATAACAATTGTATCCTTATGTCTCTAGTTTAATTCAAATCAAGAATCGCCTCATTTTGATATCCAGAGCAAAAGTTATGCTCAAAATACTTTCAGATGTTCCTAACCCAAAAAATGCACACTAATCCAAACTTCCATTCATAAATCAAAAATCTTAGGGGAAAAATTGAAATTTACTTTCTTCATATGACTTGTATCCCCATGTCTTAACTTTATTTCGCCTCAAGAATCACTTCAATCGGATCTCTACAGATCCCGAATTTCACAAAATACTGAACCATGTTCAGAAAATTTCCCGACTCACTTCGATTAATTTAACCAATCTTAATTTAATCTTAAAAATTCACAAATTTCCCGTAAAAGTGAAATTCACTGTCTTAGGAATCCAACGCTTCAAGAATCAACTCAATCGGATGTCGGACGGAAAAGATATAAGCAAAATAGTAAACAAAGGTCGGATTGGAGGGAAAAACAAGCAAGAAAATCAAAACGGCATCGCATGGAGGAGTTCCAAAACGGCGCCGTGCGGAGATGAAACGCGGGCGTACTGAAGGGGCGAAGGGTAAAACAACGTCGCGTGGAGAAACAGAAACGACGTCGCATCAGCGGAAACGCCCGCACGTTGGCGAGGGCGATCTCGCCCTTGCGAGGCGTGGCGTCGGCCTAGCGACGACGAGCTTTCGTTTCAGCTCGCCCTCGCGAGTACGATGCGTCCCCCCAGCGACGGCGATGCGTCTTATTTTTTTTTCCCAGATGAAAATCTGAAACTTCCAAAATTTGTAACTCTTAATCCTGAACTCCAATTTTGACAAACTTAGTCTCTGTAGAAAGCTTGAAGGAAGCTCTACATCTTCCATGAAGGACATAAAAATCAATTTGACTCCTAAGGGAGTCCATTTCCCGGTCAAAGATGATGTCCTCTAATATTTATGCTAAAATTATAACAGAAACTTGTAAAAATCATAACTTATTATTCCTTAATCGAAAAGTTCTATACTTTATATCAAAATAAAGATCAAATCACAATCTTCAACTTTCATGAAGGACTTCAAGGCTAAATTAACCTCTAACAAAGTAAATGTCTTAGTCAAAATTTCAGCCATAATAAAAGTCAAAAGTCAACCCTATCACACATAAACTTTGACTGATCATAACTTCCACTTCCGATATCGAAAAATTGCAAACTTTATGGCTACAGTAAGCTCTTAACATAATCTACAAGTTTTCAGAAGACCATTTTCTCAAATTTTGCCTAAATTAAAAGTCAACTCTCAAAGGCTAAAAAGTCAAACTTTTTACAATTTTTCATCTTCTCACACTTTCTCTCTTTATTTCTTGATTTTCAACTTAATTTCAATCAACTAATCCACTTGAACATTCATAACCAATCCAAATTTATTCAAAACTCCAAAGATATCAAAATCACATCATTTCTTTTCTTATCAATATCCTTTAAGTTTAAGTCATCTATTACACAATACATACACAAAACCCTCCTTAAATTTCATTTTCGTAATTCAAATTTTCACTCAAAGATCGGGGTCCAACAGTTCATCTAATTCAATTATCTATACTGTATCTGGGGAATCGTTCACTATATCTTTTTCTTGTTTTGATAAAGCCAAGAGGTTGTTAGAAGAGGGTATTAGTAAACCAATACCCGAGGGAAGATCTTTGATTGTTTCTGTTGATGCCTTCGAATGTGCAAAGAGCCGTCTTGGAATCCAGACACAGGGAACTTCTTTACCTTTTCTATCGAGTCTCATATCACTTGAAATCTAGAAAAATGATTATTTCCTTTCCTTTTCGATGGAATATTAGGTATATTTTGTCTGTAAGAATTGTTAAACTTCTAATTAAAATATTATACTACTTACCATATATCATTATATTATATTACTTACCATATTTCAATATTGTTGTTTTCTTCTGTAAGAATCATATATGATCATTATATTACAAATCTCATGTTAAAAAAATTTGAAAATTTTGTGACATCTTAAAAAATTGTCAAATCGTATAATTTAAAAGATAAAAATAAAAAACATAAATCTATGTAATATTAATTAATTTTGAGTTTATAGTTTCATAAATTATTGAAATGATTTGACAATTTTGATAGCTAAATTTATTTTTACGCTTACATTCGTTGTCAATAATATTAAATTTGATTTTATGTTTGAACTTTTGTTGAAAATTTAAAAACTTCATCGCCAAAAGTCTAGCTTTTTGTGACGATTCATAAAATCGTCACCAAAAGCTCGATCTTTGGCAACAAAAATGTTAAATTATTGCAAAATAAAGGGCCTTTTGTGATGATTCCCATAAATCATCACCAAAGACATGGATTTTGCAATGATTCTGTAAAAAGTTGCAAAAAGATTTCGCGACATTATTAAAAATCATAAAAAAGTAGCTAAAAATCAACTTTGTTATAGTGAATTTGATAATTAAAATAAGTTATATTTTATTCTATGTCTTCTTTCAAATTCTTTAATGAAAAGGGGAAAACTTAGAGAAAAATGGAGTCAATTTGGAGCAACTTTGGAAGAAGAGAAGAAGGAATCAAGAACTTGACAAGAACAAAGTGTTGTTTACTGGCCATATTCCATTATGTCCCATTTTATTTCTCTTGTAAATCTTCTAGTCAGGGAATGTAGCACCAACTCGTATGTTAAGGCCGGGTTCCAATAGGGGAGATTCTATTTCTCTTTACATAACCAATATGCCCCTATATATAACCCAAGTTCATTAACACATATCATACATGATCCTATGTTTAGTCTCGTGTTAGAGATAATGATTTACATTAAAAATTTAGAATGTGAGACTAAACAAGTTGGTAAATATATGGCCCTATGTTGGTTGTCTTTGACAAAAAAAAAATTAAGGTCTAATTTATTAAAAGAAGAGGTAGTAAGGATTAAAGGAGGCTTTTGGGAACAAATAAGGATTAAGGGAGGCTTTTGGGAACAAATAAATTTTGAAGTAAAAGGATTCAATCGAAAGTCAATCAAAAGAGCTAGAGATCAAGTGGAAAGACAATCTTAGAAGAGGACTAAATATTTTAACAAGATTCATTAAGAATTCAAGATTCAAAATATTTTAACAAGATTCATTAAGAATTCAAGATTCAAGATTCATGATGATGATTTCTTTATCTTTTATTCTTTCTTGTTTTTGTGTTATTCTTACTTGTTTATTTATGAACTAATTGGGATATGCATCTAGGTGAGATGGAGCCTACGATGTAATATTTTGAATTAATAAAATACTTAGTTTTCTTGAGATTTATTCATGTTCTTATATTATTTAAATAAAAGGAACAAAAGTTAAAGATTCAGCAATTAGATTCATATACTAAGATCAAGACATAACATGTATGAATGATTAGGATTAAAAGAATCACTTAAGAGAGAACTAAATAATATTCTTAGGTTAGGGTAAAACTTGCCATAATAATTCACAAATTGAATTAATAAGTTCTTAGGTTGTCTTAATTAGAAAGAGAATTCAATTAATTTGATCTTACATGTATATTTTTCTATCTATTTAATCATTATTTTGGTTTGGTATTAGGAATTATTTATTTATCTTCATTTTCAAGCAATCATATTTGATAGTATAGATGATTAAGTTTGTGAGTAATTGGTAATTAACAAGTAGTCCTCATGAGATTGAATTGTACTTGTTAGTGCTAACTGTAACTACACTTTACACTTAACATATAAAATAGACTATGTATTTTTATTAAAAAAAGATATCACCCACAATATTATGAATGATACTTTAATATAAATAAGGATTATGGATGCAAGGATGTTAAGGATGTGAAGGTAAATATTAAAAGTGCACTTCATAATATTATGTACATAACTTTATATGGATTTTGAATGGTGCTTTCAAGGTTTTATGCTTTTAATTGAAGCATTATTACTACAATTGAGGGTTGTGATATGGTGATAGGAGTTTAGTGACTTTTCATCTTTAATTGAGGTGTTATGTAATTTTGAGCAATAAATTCTAAAGTTCAATTAAAAGGGAAAAGAAGTATTGCTCAAGGGAGTCCAGTTAATGATTCATAGGTAATTTATAAGAAATTGAAGAGATTGTTAGTTTAACCTTAATCAACTAGTCAATTGTGCATGATTCAACTTCACTATTCTTTGGATTAACAACTTTAGGAGTTAAAAGTGGTTGAGGCATCCTTATGGAGGAACAACTACTATAATTATACTATCTATTAGCTAAGTTGAATTCTAACTTTAGTAAAATTGGCTTACCACTACACATGAGTCATAATCATAAAATTCAAGTTAAGGAAGGAATATAAGTTATTAACATAATTCCCATACAATTATGGTCAGTAAAAAAATGATGTGATAAAAGGTTAGTGTATGATTTTCTTAAGCAAGGTGTGATTTCAAAGAAGTATTAGTAATCTCTCATCACTTGTGATGTTAGTAAAGAAATAAAGGTTATATATAGTTTATAGGGAATTGAATAGCCATAAAATCAACAATAAAATTCCTATTCAAATACTTGAGGAGCTTTTTTATTAACTATATGGAGCAATTTGCTCTCAAAGTTAGATCTAAGGCCAAGATACCACCAAATCAAAATGCACCATTATGATATTCTAAGGACTGCGTTCAAGACATATGAAGGTCATTATGAATTCTTAGTGATGCCATTTGAGCTTACTAATGCACCCTCCACATCCTAAAGCCTAATGAATAAACTGTGGAGCTTATTGAGGAATTTTATCTTAGTTTTCTTTAATGAAATCCTTGCTTATAACCCATCATTTAATGACCATCTAAAGCGTACAAGTTTAGAGCTACTCACTCACCATTGGCTCTTTGGTAAAGGAAGTATTTTTGCCTTTGAGCCTCTCAAATTGAATATTTGGGAAATTTTATTTTAGCTTTAGGGATTTCCAATAACACAAAAGGGTGAACTTCTCTAATTGGCCTGTTTAAAATAATGTGAGAGGATTAAGGGGTTATTTTTGGCTTAGTAGGATTTATAGAAGTTGCATTATATAATTTATGCTAAAGAATAAGACTTTATCTTATTTACTTAAGATCCTTTATAATGAATCAAGCAAGCTGAAAACTTAACTTACATAATTGAAAAATCCTTAACCTCAGTAATAGTTTTAGCTCTTCTTAATTACTCCTAGACTTTTATTGTTGAGACAGAAGCATAATACAATAAGTTGGAAACTATTCTTATGTAGAAAGCCACCATTAGCTTATGTAAACAAACCACTTGCACCTAAGAATCATTCTTTATCTTTTTATGAAAAAGAATTTTTAGTATTGGTCTTGGGTATTAATGCTTGGCATCATTACTTGAGAGGAAGGTTTTTTATAATCAACATTGATAACAAAAACCTAAAGTTTTTATTGGAGCAAAGAATAAGGAATCCATTTTAGCAAAATTTTGATACCAAGTTACTGATGTATGACTTTGAAATCAAATATAAGAATGAAGTAGGTGACACTCTTGTAAGAGTTACCAATGTAGAGTTTTTAGCTTTATAATTTCCAAAGTGTAAAATGATCTCTTGGGAGAAATAAGAAAGAGTTTATAAGGAGATGACATTGTTAAAGACCTCATTATAAAGTTATCTTAAAGGGTGCTGCAATCAAACTATTATTAGTGGCAGATGGTATATTTAAGTGAAAAGAGAGAATATTGGTAGGCTTTGAAAAGCATATGAAACCTAAAGAGGGTTCATTTGGTGTTTATTCTGCAGCATTCGCCACATATTAAAAAGTTTCAAGCTCTTTTTTAATTGAAAGGAGTGCAGAAGGTATTTAGCTAAATTATGCGAAAACCTCCTTTCATTCAACCATTAATATAGCACAATTTGAGAAAATCTTTATAGATTTACACCTCAAATTTATGTGCCTTATTTTATAGGAGACTCAAAGCGATTAATAGTGGATCAAGTTTTGGGGGAACGAGAGTTTGTCATTTAACTGATCTATACCATCTTTAGAAAGCTCAATAAATATTGTAACAATACGTTAACGAGAGGAGAGCGGATAAAGACTTTCAAATTAGAGAGCTTATAAATATATATCAAACTCCATCTACTTAGACAAGGTTTTATGAGTAGAAATTTTTTTAAAAAAATTAGGCTCTATTTTATGGCTCTTTCAAGGTTGAAAATAAGGAAGTGTAAGTTATATATATAGTGGAATTTTGGTTAGAACCCTAATTGGTCATTTCTACACCAATATTAATTTAACCATAAGTTCACAACATAGTTATAGCTAGCACAGATAAGTATGAGCTGATCCTACGAAGACAATAAGTACTAGTAATTACCTTTCTCCTATTATTTAGCCTATGAATTAGAGTTTTTAATTGAAAAATAAAAGTTAAACAAATAAAATAAAATAAGAAAAATAATGAATGCAAAATAGAGGAAATTGTTTAGAAAACTTAATATCAAAGATTAGTGTCTAGGTGATGAATTCCCCTAAAAATCATTAATTAAGTAACCTTTTATCATGTAATTATTTTATTGATTATCTGAATGAAAATTTCCATCTTATGTGGATGAGTCTCTCGAGACCATTAACAACCATAGGTTGATTAACTAAAATTTTTCTAGTTAAATTTGCAAAGATTGCATTATTAATTTATGAATTCCGCTATTAAGTTTGACCATAATCTAGAGGATTTATGTTGACCTATCTATAGATTTGCAATTAAATCCTTTCAATTATGATAGACCTATTCTTATAAAGGATTTCTTAATTTCAATTATATGAAATTAAATCATGTACTAATATTCCTGGTATATTAGAATGTGTATAAAACTCATAATTGAATCACAATAAATTAATCAAAATAATTGCATTAAATAAAATAATCAAGACATATTGTTATCCCAACTAGGGTTCATCACACCTAGGTACTAAACATGTTTAGTTACACATAATAGAAAATAAAATCAAAGATAAATAGGAAGAAAAATGAATAGAAAACGATGGAATCATAATTCTAAATCTCCCTTTTTTATATTGAACATTCTTACAAGTTTGAGGTGATGTTGTAATCTATTGGATCTCTTGATAAATTCTTCACATTCTCTATGTTCCTTAATCAAAATCACCCCTTCACTACATTCTTCACGTCTGGAATCTATTGCAAAAGTCAGCTCTCTTCAATTTACCTCTATTAATGTCTTTTTACAGCAAAATTTAGGGTTACTAGGACATACACGATCACTTACACCATCGTGTAGGTGACCATGTAGCTCTAAACACACTTAAAATTGTGACTTTACACGTTTTTAGAGACTTACATGATCACATACATGTCCTTGTATCTCCTAATTGCCTTATTCTTCATTTTATGCCATGATTTCACCCAAATTCCTCTCATTTTGGTCCATGAAGGAAATTCTAATCTATAAATACACTTGGAATGAATTAAGCACCAAAATACAACAAAATTATGAAATATCAAGCAAAATACATCAAACATGGGTGTATAACAATAGTCAAATATGCATCTATCACATTATCACATATAATATATTTTATTTGTCTTTGTTAAAGAGTAAAATTCTAATGTCCATTCACAAATCTTCTACATCTGCTAAACTAATGTGAAAAAAGAAGGTTCCTATAACTATCTTGAAAAGGCAATTTGTGAAGACGTAAGACGAACTAACAACTCAAATATTGATTTAACAGATGATAATGTAACTTGAATAAGCTATTTGGTAATTTTTTATTTGATTTATATAAAAGAATTTCCTAATCAAAACCTTGTGTATAAGGTTTTCTGACAAAGGGAGCATTGTTATAGGTTAAATTTTCAAAAGAGTTGATTTTAAAATTATAAATAGTTAATACTAATATAATATGTTTTTCAAATAAGTTGTTATATGGGACACATGGTTATCAACCATTACTTCCCTTGCCTAAGTAGTAAATACTGATAGTTGTAAATTATAGAGTATTTTATAAGCTTGAGAGTGTGTTTTTAAGTATTTTTTAAGGTGATAATCATGTGTCTATGACTTAGATTTATATTCTTGTTAGTATTTTTGTGTGTTTCATTTGATTTTTGTCGATTAAGGAAATAATTTGATCTTAATTGTATGCTTTAAAGGATAGTTAATGTGTTTGATGATAAGTGGAGATAGGAAGATTAAAGAAAAAATGAAGAAGGCACTGGAGAACAAGTTGGGTAACAATCATGTAGCAAGAACTTTGATGAAGCCTCTATCACTATGCATTATGATAATAGATCTGATGAGCAGGAAGTTGGGGTATGATCATGTAAGAGGTAGATTTCTAGGTTGCGAGAGTTTTATATTTTTTATGATTTAGGGCAATTTTTGGAACAAGAACAAGTGGGAAAACTTTATAAAGAACCTTAGGAGGATCAAAAGTGTAAAATGGAAAAGAAAAACATCAAAGAGATAACTGAAAACATAAAAATAAGAGATCAAAGAGACTAAACTACTAAAGAAAACAAGTTGCAGAATTTTCTAGCTCAAGGAAAAAGAAGAGATGGCATTTATAATTCAACTTCTTTCTTTTCCTTTTCTTTCCTTATTATTGTTAAATTTTAATGATGAATCAACTGGTTATATATTCGATATGGATTTCTAAACTTCCTTTAGGGATTACTTTTGAATTATTAGTCAAACTTTTACATTATTGATTTAATAGAATATACTTTGAGATGTTTAATGTTTTAAATTCAATTTGGATAAAGATATTAGGTTAAATCATCTAGATTATGATGTGCTATAAAGTTGGTACCATAGTAGATGTATAAACATCATATTAAGAGGCAATTGGAGAAAGATCTTAATTTTTTATTAGTTACCCTTAGGATATCTTCAAATCCAATTAGATAGGATGAGTTTTGATAAATCGAGAGGTCACAGTTTAATTCTTATCTATTTTAACTAGGATTACTTGGTTAGATCCCAAGAGACGGTAATCATAACTATTAGATATCTAAGGTAGAGTAGTGTTAAATCAAGAGGGTGAAATGAAAAAAAAAATTGATATAAGTAATTCCTAACATTGATTAACTAACTATTTCATTGCTGCTTGTTCAATAATTCAATTATCAATTTTATTTAGCTTAGTTTTTTCTCATTATATTGTCTTATTGTTGAAAAAAGTGTTACAAAAATTGTTGGGAGACTAATACAATTTTCGTAGGAATAATATTTTTGATATTATAAGATACGATTCATATACTTGCGATAAAGAAGTTTCTAAAATAAAATTCAACAAGTTTTTGACGTTATTATCAGGGATCGATAAGTTAGCATCTAGTGTAGTTTGTTTTAGTTTAGTTTAATTTGGTTTAAAGATCTTAACACTTTTCTTGTGTGATTTCAAGTGCATGAACATAAGAGAAACTAAGAGTTCAAGGAAAATTTTAAATACATAATTTTTTGGCACAATTAAAAAAGAGAGATTTGACAAGCAAAACATCAAGAAGTTACCAAGAGAATAATAACAAAAGAAGGGAACCACGGAGGATTTCAAATGAAATTTATAAGGCTGAGGTTCAAAGCTCATCAAGAAGCGATTACAAGATTACTAGTTTCGATAAATGCTTTTGAGATTTAACTATCTCTATTGAACATGTTGCAAACTAATGTCCAGTTTTATGGACTAACCAATGAGGTTCCTAATGCTCATTTGATCAATTTATTAGAGATATGTGACATGTTTTGGAATAATGGATTATTCGAGTATGCAACCAAGATGAGGTTATTCACATTCATGCTTAAAGATCAAGCCAAAGCATGGTTGAATTATCTCAACCAAGAAAACGTGATGATATGGAAGTAGCTTGTATAAGCCTTTTTTTTAACTAAATACTTCCATTTAATGAAGACCAGAAGCATCATAAAGGAGGTAAAAAATTTCTAGAAAAGTGAAGGGGAATCACTATATGAAGTGTGGGAGAGACCTAAGAAGTTGCAAAGGAGTTGTCCACATTATAACTTATCAAAACTGATTTATCAACCAAAAAAAATTATCAAAGGATCTCCTTTTACAAACATTTTATGATGAAGTAAATCCACCCTCTATGGGTACCATTGATGGAGAAGCTAGAGGTTCATTGATAAGGAAGATATTTAACATTCTATATGAGTTGTTGAAGGAGATGTTAATCAATAGTTGCCTATAGACATCAGAGAGGAGCAAACAACAACCAACCTTTTACTTATTGTTGATTCAATGACAACATTACAGGTTGAAGTAGCAAACTTGGCCAAACAATAAAATGCCCTAAAAGCCACTTTTCCAACCAACTTAAAGCAATAAAAAATGAATATAAACTATGCCAAAGGAAATGTTATAGCTAATTGCTTCCAAGTGGAGAACAACAACATGAAGCAGCTCAATTACATGGGAGCATAACTTGGTCGGGTGGTAACAACCTTTATTCTAATACTTATAATTCTGGGTGAAAAACCACTTGAATTTCTCTTTAGTCTAACAATGAATTTAAACTAAATGAGAGCATAAGGCCTACCAGGATTTTAACAAGATAAGTTTAGTATGTTGGAATTGAAAATGGACAAGTTAATGGATGTGCTGAATTCTAAGTTCACAAGATAAGATGATAGTAATTGTTGATCCAGGATTACTATTCCTCAACTCATGAGCATATCCTTGTAGTTTTGCATATTCATTCACATAATCACTCGCCCTTTCTTTTCTCAATCTCCTCTTAAAAGCTCTACACGTACTTGAGTTGATAGTTGAGCTCTTCTTGACATTCTTAAACCATCTTGATCGTTGAGATACTAGGTTTTTCAAGTATTTTGTCCCTAAAATGTCTCATTAGGAATTAGTGGAAACCAATTTTGGTTTCTTGATCGTAAAACACCTATGCTTATCATTGTATGTCACCATTTTAAAGCACCCTTCATTGTTGTCAGAAATGACATACAACTCCCATGGTCATCCCACAATACATCTCACTCTCATCCTATATCTTTTACTTTTTTAAAACTTCACATTGTAGCTTGTTCGCACTGCGTAATTCACAACAAACTCTCTAAATTCTTTTGTATAGTCAAACTCCATCCCTAATCTCCAATTTGGTTCATCATTGAATGGATTATGCCTAATACCACTACTTGGTCTTCGCAACACCTCAACAGGCTCTTCTCCGCTAGGATATTGATCAATACTAATAGAACTATCAAAATCTGTCAACTCAATTTTAACTAGTTTGTGGTCATCGGGAATCTGAACTTGTATAAAACCCTCGTCATGCTCATCATCATTATCATCCACCTCTTCATCAATTTCTTCGTCAACTCCTAAACCAACACCTTCTTTAGCTCTACAACTTTCCTCTTTACCCTCCCCATCTCCATCCTCTCCTCCAGATATAAGCAATATGTTAGGTATAAATGATGGAGTGTCTGTAAGTGCAAGTCGACTTGTACATTGTGTAAGTCGACTTACACACATTCAGCACCGATAAGTCAACTTGTACATTGGGTAAGTTGACTTATGCAAGGACGGTACTGTTTAATTGTGCCCTA
>JANIHY010000209.1:64902325-64914665 GCA_027479065.1 Erythroxylum brevipes | reverse complement strand
ATTATAAATATATAATTTTCTATAATATCAAATTATTTTTTTAAAAATTAATTAAATACAAGAAAATTAATTATCTTTTATCTAAATGTGTAAGAAGAAAATGTGAAAAGTAGGAATGGTCAATAAAGATAAGATCTTTTTTCCACGGATATTATAAATTTGTCATTTTGAGACAATAACATAATATTCTTTGTGTCGGATATAAATTAACTATGACAAAAGTGGCATTTAACATGTATATGCTTTTCTAAATTTATCCGGCAGCGATATGGTATGATCATTAGTATATCTTAAACGGTAGCCCATCCTTTTTAGACCCTTTCATCTATCCCGATTGCTTATACCACTTTGCTTGTACCAGTTTAGTTGGGCAGAAAAGCTCGTGAAATGACGAATATGCCATCCTTGTAACTGATAGTACCAACTATTATCTCATTCTCCTTCCGTCTGATCTCTTCCTAAATTTCCCCGAATTTCAGTTCCAGTAAGCACCTGGTTTCTCTTCTTTGTCGAATCACAGCTCAATCAGGTGTAGCCCTAACCCTAGATCCCTAATTATTTTTCTTTCACTAATTTCTTTGCTCTCTGTTTCGACCAATTTCAATTGGGTTTTGATGCTTTGCTTTTAAAAAAAAAAAAAAGCAATCTGAATCTGTGGTATTGCATGTGGGATTTGTGTGCAAGTGGTGGGGCCTTCTCTGTATGGTTTTCGTCTTCGGAGTAGTTTTGTTACTAGAAGGTGGGAAAAATGATCATGTTTGCGATTAATTAGCTTGAAAGCTCAGGATTTGAAAAGAGGCTATTTGTTGAAATGGAGTTGATGCAGCTAAAATCGATCACACAAATTTACTTTTCTGTTGTTTTCGAAGTGGGGCATTGGGGAATTTGTTGTCCCTTTTGTGTTTTGATGCTCCTATGTTTATGTTTATGTTTGTGTTTGTGCTTGTGTTCTTATTGCAGCTGGTCGTTGCAGTGGTCTTTGTTGGCTCTGTAAGTTTCTGTATATGCCAAATCCTTGAGACAAAATGGATTCAGTATCCGTTGATTCATCAGCTCCATCTGTTAGACCTAATGCTAGAATTCCTGCTGCTGTCAATCCTGTACCGGATAATTCTGCCCAAGAAGCTCCCTCGAAGCTGTCTGCTGCTGGTATAGCATCATGGGCCAAAAATTTGAAGATCCCTCAGCCTTTATCTTCGACTCAAGATGCGTCACCAACAGGGAGTCCTGGAAAATCGACGTTTTCACGTTTCACTAGCGGACTTGGACTGAATCTGCACCCTAAATCACCTCCTTCAGACGAAAGTCTTGAAGGGACTTCACGATCTGGTTTATTTGGGACCATTACGAAGGGGCTAGTTGACACATCAAAGAATGCAGTCAAAGCAGTACAGGTCAAGGCACGACATGCTGTCTCTCAAAATAAGCGAAGATATCAGGTGGATTACATTGCCTGTAATTCGTTTTGATCTCAAATGAATGATCATTTATTGCCATTCTTATTGGTTCTCTCACTTCTCACGTTGATTTAGTTTTATATTTCCTTTCCTAATGTTTTCATGTTTTATAGTGATGAGAGAAGGAGGTGAGAGGTCTTTTTTGCAGTTTGATTGTTTGGTCTATAATCCTCTTTCTAGACACCGTGTCATTAGTATTACAGAGTTGTTTCCTAAGAAAATGGGTCAACTCTTGCATTGGAAATAGGCCGGGTTTCTACAGCTAGTAGAACTTTCCTTCTTGTGCAATACATTGTTTGAGGATTTGAATCGTGATACTGATTCTTGCTAATATCTTGATAATAAATGTCTAAACAGAGATTTTGTTTCAACTAATTTTTTTTCATGTATTTAATCTTCATTCTGCCCTTTGTATCCAGGAAGGAGCATTTGATTTGGATATGACATATATCACAGAGAACATAATAGCCATGGGATTCCCTGCTGGTGATATGAGTTCTGGGTTCTTTGGATATGTTGAGGTAGGCATGCTAATTTGTAGTTAATAATCAAACTTGATTCTTCTAGTGATCAATAATGAACTACTAGCTTTGTGATGCAGGGTTTCTACAGAAACCAAATGGAAGAAGTGATTAATTTTTTTGAAACCCATCACAAGGTAAATGTATATAAAAAAATGATTTTTTTTTTCATTATTTACTCTTTGTTCATTTCTTATGTCTTCTGTAACCTCTACAAGTTCTTTTGTTCGGAGTGCAAGAGGGTCATAGTTCTATTCGTTTGTGGGTATGATCTGTACCATCTTCAGCTTAATAATGGGTACTGGTGTTGGGTTATAGAAACCGCATAGATTCTTATACTTGTAATTAGACCTTGTAGTTTTCCTAATCAATGATTTGACTGCATATATATGCAATGTAAGATATGAATTGCTGGTGTGCTCATCTTGTTGTTGATAAGTATGTCGAGTTTCTTTCATTCTCCTTTCACACCTAACAATGGCGTTTTTGGAATTCTAACGTTGTTTTATCCTAATCTTTGACCTTTGGTCGACTTTCTATGTGCAGGGCAAGTACAAAGTTTACAACCTTTGTTCTGAAAGGCTATATGATGCATCCTTGTTCGAAGGAAAGGTGTGGTACTGTTTTTTAATATCTGATGCAGTAGTAAAGCATACATATCATTGTTTGCATCAATAAAGTAGATTTGAGGATTATTGTATTTCAGCTCAAATTTGGTCTGTCCTATTTGTTGTGTTGTATAATGTATTTTCTTTCTTTTATTTTCCCTCTTTTTGATACTTGAATGCTTTAAAGATTTCTATTGGCAATAATTTTATTGATAGCTTCTTATGTCTGTCACATGAAATTGTTTGTTAGGTGGCTAGTTTTCCATTTGATGATCATAACTGCCCCCCGATTCAACTGATAATTTCATTCTGTCAAAGTGCTTACTCCTGGTTGAAGGAAGACATTGAGAATGTTGTGGTTGTGCACTGTAAGGCTGGAATGGCAAGGACAGGATTGATGATTTCTAGCCTTCTTCTATACTTAAAGGTAAAATATGGAACTCTTTTCCAGTTGAATTGTACTTTGATTTGACATTTATCAAATTGTTGTGGAAAAATACATGCAGTTTGTTTTAAATGCAGCAGAATGAGAAACATAGAACAATCCCGGATGCAATCTCAGCTGGTTTGAGATTATATGCTGTGATATATATATTCTATTACCTATGATGTAATTTGTACATTAGTCAGTGTTCTGTTAATATTACCAAATAGTTTATGTTGTTAATTAACCTTTTGTATGCAGTTCTTTCCTACAGCTGAAGAGTCAATGGATTACTACAACCAGAAAAGATGCATTGATGGGAAAGGGCTTGTTTTGCCAAGCCAAATTGTAAGTGAGCCATTACCTTTTTTCTTTTCTAAGGAAAATACACATTTAATCTCTTTGCTGAGCCTTCTTCTCATCATATCTGATAGGTACCATTCTGTTGTTATTTCTTTGTAGAGATATGTAAAATATTTTGAGCGCATCTTGACATACTTCAATGGTGAAAACCAACCTGGGCGTAGGTATGCTTGTTTCTTTGCATTTGTCAGAAGTATTATTAGTTTCTTCAGTTACGAAGTTGACGCTTTCTGCAGGTGCATGCTTAGAGGATTTCGACTCCATAGATGCCCTTATTGGATCAGGCCTTCCATAACTATCTCAGATCACAACGGTGGGTGTGCCATTATGAATAAAGATTCCATTTTCCTTTTCTTCGCTAATTCTGCATTGCTAATTCAACCATTGCAATTAAGTTGGCATATTTGTTCTTTTTTGCATCTCATGAACAGATAGAAATGCTTTATACCTTCCTTTGTCTTCCTTCGTATGCCTTTGAGCTTCAGTTTTTGGCTTGATCTGTTCTCTTTGATGGCAAATCAAACATATTTGTGGCATAATGCGTTTCCTTACACATCTTTATTGTTCTGGAAAATTTGTAAATCCCATTGGTGTCTTTGCTTGATAGAAGAACTAAGCTACATATGTTCAGGATGGGTTTTTACTGCTCTGCCCCATTTCTTTCTCCTCTTCCTTTTCTCTTTTTCTTTCTATTTCAAAATGTGAAACAAGATGAGTGGACACTAATAGAGATACAAATGATGAGTGGCAGTTAAAATTCACACTACTTTATACTTTAGATAAATATCAATTTATCAAGTATGAGTTATTCAAATTCTTGTTTATCTCTTCAATGCTTTCTTTACATACAGGTGTGCTCTTCTCCACCAAAAAGCATCCCAGAACCAAGGATTTGTCGGTAGGTTACTTTCATGAAACAATTGCCGTCATGCCAGGAGTCTCTGGAAAGCTCTATTAAGAATGTCTTCTCTTTTATGGACCACCGGATAATCTAATGTCTTCTCTTTTATGGACCATTGGCTAATCGTGGCTTTTTATGTGGATTTAACTCTTTTCCATTAAGACAATTCCTGTTTCTTTTGCAGCCTGAAGATTACTGGTTTACGGCACCTAAGAAAGGAGTTATGGTCTTTGCTTTGCCAGGGGAGCCTGGTCTAACAGAAGTGGCTGGAGACTTTAAAGTCCATTTTCATGATCGCCAAGGAGATTTTTACTTGTCTGTATTTGATCTTTTAAAAGAATATACTGCTATGTTCATGAACAGAATATGAATTACTTAACTTAGTACTTCCTTTGTAATTTCAGTTGGTTGAACACAACAATGATGGAAAATAGAAAAATCTTGAATACTGGTGACATTGACGGGTTTGACAAGGTAATCTAATTCTCACTTAACACAAACTCCTGTTTTCTTTCTTACTTATTAATCATGGTGAAAGTGCTGGTTCATCTACCAACCTTACTCTTGTCAGATGTCCTATATTCTCCATGCTTCAAGTAGGCCTAACAATCTTACATGATTTTCTGCAGAGAAAGCTGCCTTCCCCAGGATTTCAGGTTGAAGTTGTTCTTGTAGATTATACCGTGCCTGTTCCAGCAGTTTCACCTACCGAAACTACTGTTAAGAAACCAGAAGACAGTTCAAATGTTGCACAGGCCCCATCTGATACAGCCACAGCTGCAGATGCTCCAAGTCAGAATAAGAACCAATCAAGTAGTGATAAAGACGACGTTTTCTCAGACAGCGAGGCAGAGGAATCTGTATCTTCAAGAAACAGGCCAGCTCAAGCAACTTCTCAAGATGGGACTGCAGTGAAAACCTCCACTACAAATGACACCACTGTTAAACCAGATCAGGTACCGGGTATAACTCATGGAACAGCGCAACTTAGTTTGGGAGGCTCAGGCTCCCAGGCTTCTACTCGACCAAAAAGTGATGGCGCTGGATCAGGCTTCGAGATTAACAATTCAGGTAGTGAATTCAAAGCAATGGCTGCTGATGCATCCGTCTTCACATTTGGAGACGATGAAGACTATGAAAGCGAGTAAAGGTTACGGGCATGTTTATGTCATTATAGAAAGTTGTATATATGAATTGGCTTGCAAGTTATACATGCATGTGGAAGTGGTGATTATGGTTTGATCAGTCCATGTCGAGTAGTAGTGTTAAAGTCAGCTTCTGGCTTTATCTGTTGTTCGAGCTGAAAGGAAGCTGGTGGGCTGAGAAATTGCTGAATCTAGTTGTTGCGCCAATTAGTTGAATTCGTTTTATTAATTCCTTTAAATAGTTGATTTAACACATTTTATAATGTTATCATTCTTTTGAGCTAGTAGTCCATAAATGGAGCTTCCTGAATCTTTGGACCACAGGTTTAGTTCTTGTCAAATGGGAACGATATTGCTTTTAATGAATCCTGAACCAAAGAAGAGTGAAGAGTTTAAAAGATGATTGGTGGAAGCAGGAGCTTGAAACAGGTTTTTAGACGGAAAATTGGAGTTAAGACTTCTGACAGAGATGTAGCTGGGCATGAGTTGACTCATAAATTGACATAATGTCATTTTGAAGTAGGAATTTTGAAACTACTTGCTCGTATCCGAAACTTGATTAACTTGAATTTGATCTGTTGAATCTATTTGGATCAAATTGCTTAAGATGGTTTACTTATTTAGGGCATTTGGAAAAAGCCTCTATTGCATACTATCAGTGTTTCAAGTGGGTCAAAATTTGAGGAATTTCTATGGATTCCACAAGAATTTCTGTGAAACAATGAAGCTATGCTATCTAGTGAAACAATACAAGGTCAGAGGCTTCTGCATGTATTGGTTGGTAACGTTAAGCATAGAATCAGGCTCTGCCTCAATTCCATGGAAATTGTTCTTGAAAGTCAATTGTATTCTGTTTAGTAAACGAAGAACGGATCAATTCTATTTCTAATTCTAACACACACCTCATCTTCCTCGTTATTTGAACAAATGTCAATGCAGCACAAAGTCAACTGCTCTTTTTTTCATTAATTCCCCCGACCATAACTGCGAAAAGAAGACAATAATGAAGAGCCTATACGAGCGTAAATCTGCAAGATTTATCACGTGCACTGGTCAAAGTCTTCCACTTTATAGGTAATATTTTTAACCAGGTGACGGCAGCAAGCACCAACTTAGAAGGGAAACGAGCAGAATTCCTACGGTGAAAAAAGAGTTGAGTAAACAAAAGAACATCGGAATGGATAAAACCATTAACGCATTTAATGTAATTAATGTTCGTTCCACTCGGTTTAGTGAACCCGGATATAAAAAGAGATGGTGGGTCGTTTATGCTACAAGTCAATTTTGATCAGTTTTACAGGTCAGCTGTCGGTCACCTCCCATCCAATGTCGGCTTCTGGTATTCAGGGACAGCTTCTTGAAGTCACTGGTAATGACTGAAGGTTCCATTTTAGTGTTTTGGGTTGTTGTTGATCTATTTCTTTGTTTTGAGCTTGGTCCTTATGTTTGGGTTCAGTGGTTGGCTGCACCAAATTGAAAGACACAGAATGGATTTCAAGGCAAGATCCTTATGTTTGCGTTGAATATGGTAGCAATAAGGTCCGTACGCGAACCTGCACAGGTACCTGCCTGAAAGTTCCTTTCTTTGCTTGCACCTGTGTTCTCTATTTTCTTATGTTGACTTCCTGGTACCTTTTTAGGAATGTCGCTGAAATCCCTTTTATCTCTGCTTTTCAGGAGTTTGACTTTTTCAGTTAATATTCTTGTTTTGTTAAGATTTGTAGCTGATGAATCATACGGAACTTATTTTCCCTTTTTTAATTTATTGTGCTTGGTTGGTTTAGATGGTGGTAGGAATCCTACATTCCAAGAGAAGTTTATATTCACCTTGATTGAAGGGCTGAGAGAGCTAAACATTGTAGTTTGGAACAGCAATACCTTAACTAATAACGATTTCATTGGCAGCGGAAAGTGGGTATTCTTCTTATCTCTTTTATGCAGTGATGATTCGTTATGTTGATGCTCTGGACTCTGATGTTAATCTAACCTCATGGAAATTACTGAACTTAGGGTTCCGTTGCATAAAGTTCTGTCTGAGGGCTTTGACGATTGCACTTGGCCACTTCAAACTAAAACTGGCAGGTAATGTTAATGCAATTACTTTCGACTTTGACTTGGGATTGAATCCTTTGAATGCCAGTATTTCTTGAAGTTCCTGTGTCTAAATATACGCAAACAAGTTCAATCCTTGCATGTTTGTTCTTGATAGCCTTGTGCACATCTTCTGGCTATGAGGTATTGAAATGAAAGTCGTATTTGTCCTGCTGTAATAGCTTATGTATTATTCACAAAGATGGCATTGAATTCTATTAACAAGAACAAAAGAATTGGCGAACTTATCCGTGGTTTTTGGATATAAGTGAACGACTTTTAGGCATTGCTGGAACATCAGTTCTGTGGTTTTATGTTTACAGGTTTTGAATTTTCGAGGGCATAGCATTAATTATTTTTGTTTTGTGGTAATGTTTTCTAATGTCTATTATTTGTTAAGTGCATTGATTGAATGTTTGAGATTTCTTGGTTCCTCCTTTTTCATTCTCGTAGCATGCTTTTGTCCATGTCCCTTAGTCAGAATTTTTTGCAAGGAGGGAAGGGTTTATGTTTATGAGTGATGGAAAGACAGACATGTATTATGTTACCATGAGTTGTATGACCTAAGTATCTTTTTAAGAGTGTTTTTCCCCGTTGCAGAGCTGCTGGAGAAGTTCGACTTATAATGCATTATGCTAATGCCAAGGCAAGTTATTTTGATGAACTGAAATTTTAGATATCCTATTATCTTCTGTATCCAGGAAGATTTCTTGTTTGTTGCGGGCTTACAAATGTGTTTGTGCAGAAAGCTGCAACACCTTCAGCATCACTTTACATAGGGTCTGCTCCTCAAATCTCAACATACTCAGCACCACCTCCTCCTCAAGTCTCAACATACTCAGCACCGCCACCAGCATACCCCACCGCTTATCCACCACCAGTATATCCAGCCGCTTATGCACCACCAGCTACAGCCTACAGTGGCCCACCTCCTTATCCGTCATACCCAGTTAATCAAGCATATCCACCGCCTGCATATCCCCCTCCACCAGTTGCTTACCCCCCTTCACCATATCCACCACCTTCAGCTTATCCTCCATCACCATATCCACCTCCTCCTCAAGGTACACCCTACTATCCTCCTGTTGAGTTCATGTTGCTTTGTGTACATCTGCTGTTAAATGCTGATATTCAATCTGAATTATGGCTAACTCTAGCTTTCTTTTGTTTTAGGGCATTATCCTGGAACCTATCCCCCACCATATTAAAAAGAAACTCTTGCTCATCCAGGTGCTTAGTTTCTCAGTTTGCTATCTAGTGCCAAATATGAGTATTTTCAAGTTTTCATGAATTTTAAGTTCAATTGTTAATAAACTTTGTGCCTCATTTTGACAAGTATATTTTTTTGTTTGCAATACATCGTTTGCCCCTTGCATTTTATTTTTGTGTTTGCATTGATGATGTTGATTGTGACCGGGTATTGGCTCAATTAAGCTAAAGAATTGATAACAATGATCATAACAGGTAATACGGTGCAATCAAAGGTTAGACCATCCAAGACTTGGTTCAAGTTAGGCACGTTCTGGTAGCAATTCTTCAATCTGCTTCTGTTTTCAGTTTCCCCTTGGTTACATATACTCTCCCAATTGTGTCTGTTTAGAATATTTGATCTTCTTAGTGTAAACAACAATCTTATAATACTTGGAAGTCAAGCTTGCTATATTTTCAGGAACTTGTCATCATCGGACGCTACAAACAATGGCCAAAGCTCATAGCTACAGGTTTTCTTAGATTAAAAGGGCCAATTCTTGAGCCTGGGGGAGGATCGTAAACTTTAAAAGGGCTCGTCCAAAGAAAATATATCTATGAAATAAACTCAATGGTAAAGAAGATACACGTTGAATCATGAATAAGTGAACATACTAACAATGTTGCAAGCAGAGACACTGCTCATTGATAACAACTCAACTGGTGTTACAAAGTTTCGGTTTCCAACTAATATAGGCCCCAAACATGTTCCTACAGCAAATTTTATCTAGTCTAAACCGACTTTCATGCTTCCTCCACCTAGTTCAGCAAGCTAGCAAGTATAGCTTTGTAAGTCACTGTTTTGTTGCTCCTCCCCTTGTCATAGTGGAGTAGAATCAGTGGACACCATTGATCAGAAACTGTAGTGGCTCCTGCATATGGTTTCTTGATTGTTTGCGATGTTGTTTAACATGCCATGATAAGGTACATTACGTTTTTAACTACAGTTTATCTCTGTTCACATGTCTTACGCTGTTTCTTTTCAACACAAGAAGTCTATGTTCTGCTTCTGTGCTACATGAGAGATTCAGTTTCGTTTCTATTCACTTTGCACATAGGCCGAAGTGTTAAGTACAGCAACAAGAACTAATACATCCAGCAAGAGTCTCGTTGAAACTTAGGATCTAAAGACATTCAATAATACACAGTTTTAACCTTAAATAGTAAAAAGGGCTAGAAGTACTTACTGGCAGAAGTTAACTTGGAGATGGATACAATGCAAGTTGGCAATCTATCAATCTCCAACTTATTAATTACTTCCAGTAGGACAATTGCTGCTTTGAAGGCCCACTGACTCTCACTTCACAGGCAACAACACATGAAACCAATCAATTGAGAAATGCCAAAATCATTAGTTCCGAAGGTAATAATGTACCTGTGGAAATCATGGGTTGCACTGGAAATAATGCCACATACATTCCATATACATACATCTTTTCCAGCTTTAGTGGGCAAGTCAAAGGTCTCCAGCTATCGACTGGTAAGTTTTGATGGGAATTCATGTTTCTCCTTCAGGTCAAAGGCAACGTATACCTGAGGTATCATTTGTATCCCATGAAAAGGTTTGGTTATAGTGGATGACAACTTGTTTATCCTCTCTTTCATAAACAAACGCAGTTTGGGATTAAAATTCTCGAAAGGAAAATAAATTTTATTGATAGAGAGTTATATATTCAGACTTATGAAGCAATTGGCACATGATAGGCTACAGCACAGTAATCTGAACATAGGATTTCGTGTGGTCCAAAGGAGCTTGAAGAAGAGGATCACTCACTAACCTGTCACGTCAAAGTTGATTATGTACATCTCGAGAGACATTTGATTATACTATTTTTTATGTCGTGCACTTCCATTTGCCAAAAAGTTGACGAAGAACTGGTAAAAGTATGATTTGACATTAAACTTTATTTGTTACAGAACATAATGACATAAACAATGATCAAACCGAAGTCCTAAATAGAAATTTGATGAGAAAAATGGTAAGTGGTAGACATTTTTTCCAAAAATAAGAAATTTTGTGTTGTCCAACCAAATCTCATTTACAAAAAGTAGATAGTAAAGTTTGCATCAACTACTCATTAATGTGACATTCCAACTAACTTGGGATATTTTGAGATAAGAGGCAAAGCTTGGACTTTTAATTAGTCCTTGGATTGCTCCATCTCTTCATAATTAGAATATGCACGATGTCTTGTCTTATGGAATGAGTGTCTTAATTGATTCAATTATTTAATATGTAAAATTATCATGTAGATTGATAGAATTATTTAATATAGAAGAAATTATGTAAAAATGAATTTCTTAATTAATAAAATTATTTAATATGTAAGATAAGTAATTATGTAGATTGGAATCATCACTTTTTTTTTATTCTGGTTTCCATTGTCACCCCTAATTAGAGTCATTGATTCTTGATTATAGAAAACAATTAAAATGAACTAGAAGTTAAAAAATAATTCATTTGGAAAATATTATTAATCAATTTTTGGATATTTTTACAAACGCTAAAAAGGTGATTAAATTTCATAACTTAATTATGCACTTGGTCAGATAATGATAATAATAACAACAATACTTCAATGCAAAAAATATTGCTGAAATATGAAGTTTGAGGAATTTCAATAATATGCAATTTTATCATTAACTAATAGAGAAGTTAGTTCTAAATAGCCCATATGTAAATAAATAAATTCCAATAAATAAAAATGAAAAAGTATTATAATAAATATTACGGTAAGGTTAAATAAATAAATAAATAAGTCTCTAATTTGTCCTCTTTTGTTTTCACGAGTATTAAGAGTGAGCTTTTATAATGAATAAAATGAAACAAAATAAAGGCAAGTCAATGAGTCTTGGGTTGGTGTATTTCTTGCTCTTACTTAAAGATCGGGTCTGAATGGACGAGAATACTTTGTCACAAACGAATGTAGAGGTTGAGATTCCAAAAACATAGAAAAAAAATCTTATTCATATACATGTAAAAATGAAGTTTAGAATCATTATCAAATTTTCATTGAAGATATATTTGCTCGTACAACCACACAATAATTACTGAAAATGATGGCTTTAATCTAAAAAGTCCCGAAAGTGATTTTACGTAAATAAATTGTTAGAATATCCCGTATTAACTAAACATGAAAAATGTTAAAGGGTTTATAAGTGGTAAGGGTCAATTATCTAGGGTGTGTTTGGTTGTTAGCTGATCAGCTAAAAATTAGCTGATTGACTCAAATCAGCTGATTGACCAAGTGAAAAAGCTAAAAAAGTTGTTTGGTTATTAGCTGGTTGGGTTAGCTGATTCAACTCAACCAGCTATTTTTAAACAAGCTCCTCCGAGGAGCGTTTCGCGTGGATAAGCTAATATATGTATTTTTATATCGATTTTGCCCTCATTCCTCTTTCTCCAGTCTTCTTTCTAGTCTTCTCCGCTCATCTTCGGACTTCGGTTTCTCCTTCTCCACGCCGCTGCTCCTCCGTCGTCCGATCTCTTCTCGCCGTCTCCTCACCGTCCCCTCCTCGCCGTCGACGTGTTCTCCAGTCGTCTTCCTTCGTCTTCGATCGGTGGTTTGTGACTTTGTTCTC
>JANIHY010000209.1:64879416-64891284 GCA_027479065.1 Erythroxylum brevipes | reverse complement strand
ATTTTCAATAATTAAAGATAATCTTTTTCAATCATTTTTATTTTTTTAAATTTTATTCAAAATTTAACTAGTGTTATGATATTCTACTATATGTTGAACCTTTTAAACTTTAAATATCTTATTTTATCGGTTTACTATCCTTCTTAATTTTGAAAACATTGATAGAAAATATTACATGAATGTGTCAAAATTGGTTAGTTATACAAGGCACTGTATCTACTTTAAGATTGTGAGGCTATATTATTGTGAGGCTATATTAATAGTTAGTGATTAATTTAGCTTCTTTTCCTTTTTGTTTGTTCATGGGATTAGGCTAAACCTGGATTAACATAATAATCTTTCCTGGTTAAAGCATAAACAAAGTTAGGTTACCCACTAAGGCAGTGAAGTTTACATGCCCATAGTGTTCCTTCTTAAGATTGCCAAAGATTCTTGATGCCCCATTTTTTAGTGGATTCTAAATAAACCATTTTTACTCTTTTCTTTTACTTTATTTACCCAAAAAAAAGAAAAGAAAAAGAAGTCTCTCTTGCTTTTCTCACATGCTATACAATAATATTATTACTCGAAAATCCATTTAGTCCAAGCAGTGCATGCCAGTCACCTTTGTTGGAATAAGAACTCACCACCTCTCTTGTGTGTGTGTTTATATTCTCAAGACACTTAAGGCTATTTGTATCATCTCCCAATTGATGTAATGTTTAGGAATTCTCACATTTCTTCTAAAACATGAATTCCAGGACAAGCAATAGCATTAATCTAGATGCATAGCAAACAAAGAAGTCAGCTCTGAAAATGAAATTCATGAAGAAATAAAGATGTTATTGTTGTTTGTTGAGCTACAAGAAGTTAAAAAAGTCAAGTGGTGGGAGACAAAATCTTTGATATGGTGGAGAGGTTGTCTTATTGAGGCCTCCCGCTTTTCTTCTTCACTTTAAGGTTGGTAGATTGTAGATGGTGCAGCAGTAGAGATGCATGCCTGTTGCCTAGTGCTCAAGAGTCATCATACCAAAGTAAAGACAGAGAATGTGCGTGTTGGTTTTTCAAAGGGAAACAGCTTGCTCCCTCTATCAGTCTCGGTCTCAAGGTCCAAAGATGGTGAAGTCAGTTTGTCCCTACACCAATAATTGTAGAATAATATGATCATGGCAAAGTCTCTTAGACTGGTGATATTAAGAAACTTTTTTTTTTGACTTGGTCTCTCTCCATTCTCTTGTTATTGTTGCATGGCATCAAGTGAATCACATGAATCCACAGTTGGGGTCTGGACCAAAACATAAACCCTATCGTTCCCTGTAAACTTTTTTTTTTTTTTTCCAACACTTTTCTCGCCTACAGCTGTAAAGCTTCAAAGAGAATAGAAAAAAGAGGACCATACAGATGTGTGGGCCTCTATATTTCTCCATGTTCAAGCTCTTAGCTTTGCGTAGTAGCCAGGTTTTGTTATTTATTGGGATTTGGAAACATAAACAAGTAGTTACTCAGAAGCACTGGTGAACTCTGCATTTCTTACCCTTGCAAGCCCCAAGTGAGGTTTCTGCTAAATATTTTGAATTCACTTTCTTGACCCTTCAAAGAAAAATAAAAGATAAACCTCTTCTTAGTTATGAAAGTGAGAAAATGTCAGGGACTGGATTATTAGCATGGTCCAAATCAACTTTCTACTGAAATGAAGAAGCTTTTGAGTATTTGAGGCATATGCGTCCCCCTTGAAGTCAACAAAACGCTTCATTTTTCCTGCTTAGCTCATTTAACTTGTCTGGTTTGTGTAGGTACTCTCCAGGCTTTTCTGCAGCCGCAGTAGGTGGTTTTGAATTTTTCAGAGCTAGGCATTATAAGTTGATCAAAGCATAGTTTACTGGGCAAGTTGACATTTTGTGTTCCATGTTTGTTCCTTCTTCCGAGTGTGACATTTTTCACCTGTTCTTTTGAAACTGCGGTATCTTTCTAATTCTCAATCTTTAGAATTGTGACTTAAAAGTGGTTATGGGCTACATGCATCAGGAAGAACCAAGAAACTATTACGTTTTTGAAAATTCTTTGTTTAGTTACACATTTAATAACACAAGAAGTTCCAGAGCATTTATGTTTTGGAAGGTTCTGATGTCTCAGTAAATGTTTCATCCTATTAAATAACTGGAAAAAAGAGAGCATATTTATTGTGTTTCAAGCTCTCGAGGGGCTGTCCATCACATCCATACACATGGCCATGGTACCTTCCTCCCTGGATTCTGAGAACTATGACCCCTCCAATAGATCAGAACATAGGCCCCAAAAGCTCCTGTCAGCTGCCTCAAATTGCACATCCAATGCGTGAATCAAATAATTGTTCATCTCTTTCTGAAAAGAAATGTATACATTCGGCATCCAATGTGTTTTACAGTTATTACAAGAGGTCACCATCTCATGCAATGCCAAAAACTCAATCCCGTTTGGTATCGAACTTCTTCTCCTGCTTTTACTCTCTGTAACATAATGTAATCAATGAAGCCATGAAGGAAATTTATATATAGCCCAACTTACCCAGAGAAGTTTCATCATCTACTGTATTAGCCATTAAGAAAGATAATGTTTGTGCCAAAACTGGATACGAATTCAAGGTAAGTCCACCTCAAAAGTTTGTTCGTAGAAGATTCTACTCCACCGCAAAAGCTAACTCGAAAATAACCCTTACACATTTGTAGTTTTAACATCTTATTGATGGGTTGTATTGTATGGATAAAAACATCTACAGAGAGTAAATGAACTGGCTAAAGATCAAGTTATTCATGGGAGTCATGACAACTTTGGGCGGTCCCTGCACAATGGAAAACCATTTAAACCTTAAATTCCAAAATCTGAATGGGACCTTATTGAATATACCTTCGATAGGGGCAAGATTACCAATTCCCGCGCTGCCTATAACCTGCTGTAGATAAAACCAAAATGCTAATGGGAAGTAGACAAGTGGGCATTCAATGGAGAAATAAAGATCAGTCCAATGTTGGGTTTGGTGGTCCTAAGGAAAGGGTAAGTGAAACCTAAAGCTTATTGTGTTATCACATTCTTTAGGAGGTTAACAAATTTTTAACTCTCCAGGTCATGCAGGTTGGTCATTAGGCCTCTTGAGTCAAGAGTGCTCATTACTAATGTGGTCAGAAGAAAAGGACAATAGGACTATTTGATGTCTTCAGGCGTCAGCAATGTCCTAATCTGTGAAACTTGGTTTCTATCCTGCAAGCATGTCTGCCATCTCAGACAAAGATTTTGGCTATCTTTTGACAGGGTAGGGTGACCCAAACCTTATCACTGTAGGCCTGGATATTAACTATTGAGTGACCCAAATCTTATCACTGTAGGCCTGGATATTAACTATTGATGAATGAAAAATGTTTCAAGTTTGGTAACATTATAAACAAGTTCATTAACTCGGAACATGTTCACTGGAAAATCAAGTTACGAACATAACAAAGAACAAAGATGCCATCTTTTTTTTTCAACATTTCCTATAATAATGCAGAAAAGAAACAATGAAGCTGGAACAGATACAGGATACTGATAAAGCTTCACTACAAAGTTTTAAGACATTGGAATTGTTTTCTCAGTCTCAATCTCAATTGAAGCCATATATACGCAGAAATATAATCCAGAATTGATTAATTTCACTTTTTGAAGCCAACTAAGATGAAAGCCAGAGGGTTAAACTGTCTTGTCTTCTCTTTAGCATAACTGTTTTGTTATTTTAACGAAGAAGAGAATGCTCCGACAGATATACAATTTTATAAAAAGAAATAAGTTCAGGAATATAATGATAAAAGTTAAATTGAAGATAGCTAATATTATTGACAAATTAAGATAGACTAGGCTTAATTGGTTTGAATATATTAAAAAAAGATATTCAAATGTTCCAATAAGAAGATGTCAGAAGATCGTAATTAAAGATTATAAGAAAAAAAAAAGAGGCTTAAGAAAAATTAAAAAGAGATGATCAAGAATGATAAGACAATGTTGAACCTTATCGAAGATATGATTAACAATAAAAAATTTTGACGTTCTAGAATTCAAAAGATTTCTCGTAAAGAGACTCTTGTAGTTAGTCTAAACTTGTAAATAGAAAGTACTTATCCCTTAAGGATTTAGCTTGAATTAGTTATTCTTATTCTTATTGTTACTATTATATTACTACAACTACTATTATGACTACGATTACTACTACTACTATTTATCACCACCACTATTATTATGACTATCACTACTACTACCACTATTACTATGATGACGACTATTAATACTATTACTATTATTTCTATTCCTTCTATTGGATATTTTCAAAATTTGTGAAACTGTGAGACTCATACTGAGTGTTGTTATTGTTATTGTTTATTTTAATATAATTAGTAGGCTCTAACGGGAGATTTTATGTTGGTTTTTATGTTGACACAGTGACAATTTAAATACTTAAAGCAATCTTTTTTTTTCCCAAAATTTTCCTCTTTCAAACAGGAGAATGATTTTCACCTGCCAAACTCTTCATCCAATTGTCTTTAATACTGTAATTCATTGATATGCCAGTATCAGAAAGAGGTCTCCAATAACATATGGAGGGAACAATCTACTTGCAGTGCAAGTTGCTCCAAGTGTTTGTAAGTTTATCTTCTAAAGTTTGCTATAAATATGTGGGGATTGTTGGGTAGGGACATTAAAGTTTGGTTGTAATTCAAAGATATGTTTCATGTGAAACAAGCTGAGCTGATACAAACTCATTCAATGGCATTCCATAGCGCTTTTGCAATTTGTCACTTCTTGCAGGGAGGATGGGAACCAGAAACTTCAACCCGTGACTTGAGTACGCAACTGAATTATGATCCTAACAGAAACATCTTGGGACTGTAGTGCTTGTATCCCATAAGGGAGGACACACAGATATCATGGTAAGCAGAGAGTTTGGTTGTGTAATAGGTTAACCCTGAGACCCTCGTTACTTAATGTATGATTATATGTGATTATTAGGTGAATCAGTACTTCAAAAAAAGTGATACAAATGATCATTTAAAAACTTATGCATCTTAAAACTTCGTGTTTAAAGATTATTAAGGAACTATTTGGCAAACCTTTCACTTTCAGTACTGTCCTGCTGGTAATTGCCAGCTACATCATAGAATGTACCTAGGCTGCAGTAGTCAAACTGATATGCTTTATTTTATGACATGAAACAGGTAAACAATTTCGCCACTTTCTCATTAACCTGCTTTGCAATAGCCATTTACTGATATATTTTGTTTGCTCTGGAGCTCTATTGGTATAGATTGTCAGGGAACGTTATTTTCTAGTACTTGGTATCAGTCAACGTGCTTCATTACATTTGATCTTACAAGCATTGTAAGAGAGGGAGAGTGACAGGTTAGACTTGCTCTAGACATGAAACTGGACCAGTTAAGATATTTTGGGCCTATAGCTTTTAAGTTGAATAGTTTCTATGCACATTGTCGAGCTGTTTGGAGAAGTTCCGATAAACAAACACAATTTTCTTATTAAGGCTGTATTGGTTGACTCCTCAAATTCAACATCGTTCATTCTACTCTCATGAAGTTGGTGAAGTTAATGCTTTTTACGTATGCACAAATCCGAACTTTGCAGGATCGCAGCACAGCCTAGAACTCCACAAGTAAATAAAGGAACCAGTTAGTAACAGAAGACGTGAAGGATGCGAATCTCGAACCATGTTGGCCCAAAACGATGCAAAATTGAACAGTACTATATCGGCCTATGACCCTTTTGTGTGTGTGTTGTGTTGCAAAATTCCAGCCTTGTGAGCTTAAGCCAAGGTTGTTTTTTGTAAGTGAAAATTCCCTAAAATTGGAACCGCGTGTGATAATTGATAAATTGATAATGTGATTGCATGTGATGTAGTCTTGTGATCTTGTAGTGTATGGCTTGTGAATTGTGATTTTGGAAGTTTGAAATTATGTCATTTATTGACAAAACATGAAAATGTTAAAGAGTTTATAAGTGGTAAGGGTTAACTATCCAAACAACTAGTTTTAGTTATTTAGACAATAGTTGAGCCAAGCTCAATTCTTATTAGTGGGCTCTACACTCTGCCTATATTAAAAATTCAATAAGTGTTGTTTGGAAATTAAAATTGATTGTGTTTTTGTGACGATTAGAAACTTAAAATTTGAATTGAATTATAAATTTAAGGTTGTTCTTGTCTAAAATTTGATATTGAAATATATTAAAATTTAAAAGGAAGGTTAGTCTTTATTATAAGTTGGGTTATATATTATAAATTGAATTGTGTAACACCAAAATGGATGAGTTTATATCAATGATTGAATTATTTAATCAATTATTTAATAATCGTACAAAATAGATTATAATAAGAGTTTATGGTTGAATCATATAATTGTATAAAATAAGTTATAATTGTGAGTTTATGTTTAGATTATGTAATCACACAAAATAAGTTATATTTGTAATTTTATGGTTGAATTATGTGATTGTACAAATTAAATTATAGATGTGAGTGTATAGTTAAATTATGTCATCATCATCACACCCAGTCCAAGTCCCGCAATAAAGCAAAGTCTGCGGAGATCTGATAGTACGTAGCTTTATCTCTGTATAGTAGAGAGGCTAGTTATTGGATTTTTCCTTGTTTATCTCAAAGGATACGTCTTGTCCTTGTGTTGTCAAAGCCTTGGTTTTTCCTTTAAGATCTTGTGTTTGTTTTGGGTATTTGTTTAACTGGATAGTTTGTGTGGATATAAGCTTGTTATTTGCATCGAGATTCTCTGAAACAATGGGAGAAAGTGATTTTACTGGATTTTCCAAAGGTTTCTTAGTTATTCTTTAACTGGTTTCTTTTGTTTACGATGTATCTGGACTTATATGGGCCTATGTTTTGTAGTTTTTGGTTCATTTGACCTTGGACATGGAAAAGAGATTAAATGTTGGGTTGGGTTAGGAAATGGAAATGTTGTATCTCAACTTTGTGATGGCAAAGTTTTAATTTAGTGGCACTTGGAATGATTTTCCCTTAATTGAATGTAACCATTAGGTGATAAATATAAATTTGTACTTCTGGGGTTTTACTCATATACGAGTATTGGTTGTTATTTATAGTATAGCCACTCTTCTTTTCCGTTCTAGTTTATCTATTACCGGGTAATGCTTTGTGCTTTATCAAGCCTTATATCTACAATTGTGCCTTTTCCTTTGACTTTCCCATTTTTGTGGAAAGAAAGAAAATTTTCTTTCGGGTACTTTTGGAGGTGGCTCTTGGTTGAAATCTGAGGCATTGGAAGGCATCTCTTCTGGGATGGTTTTCTCTGCAATAAAGGTTACTACGTGTGAAATAGCAAACTCCTTTAAACGATCCATGGTTAGTTTTTCACAACGAGCTTTGGAAGGACTTTGATGTTTGGATTGTTATAATAACACAAAATGAGAATAAAGTTGAGACTTGTGAGTTTACAATTGAATTATATAATCATACAAAATAGGTTATATTTATAAGTTTATTTTTTAATCATATAGTGACACAAAATTGTTTATGTTTGAATTATGTAATCACAAAATGAGTTATAGTTGTAAAAGCGTAGCAATTAATGTATATGAAAAATTAAAAGGGTAGTAGTTTCACAAACTTTCAGATTCGTTTCTAGCAAACAAAAAATCAAAAAAATTAAGAGAATAAAAATAAATCAACACCGAAAATTTGGCAACACAGTTTGACGCACCTTGCTTACGTCTGTGAGGCCCTCACCAACTTAATAACTTTCACCAAAGTATAATAGATTTACCTAAGGCTTTGCTGAGCCGACATCACTCAACTATTGACACTATCTCTTAACTTCACTTACCGTGAAAGAATTTTACACCCAATAGTACAACCGTCTCTTACTAACCTTAAGAAATGATTTTCTCAACACGCTTTTTAATTAAAAGACAATAAAAATAACTCAAGTACTTAATTAACTAAGAACTAAACGACAATATACTTGAGATAAAAGAAAAGATCAAATTCCTGCAAAGTTCAGTTGTACTGAAATAAATCTGGAAGTCGTTGCAACAACAATGAGTTGATTCATGCAAAACTCATAATCAAGTTACAAAAACTTTTGTAGAAATCACAGCTGCAAAAATACTTAATCAACGACAACACATCAAAGAAAACGCAGCACAAAACTATTCAACCTAGGTGACGTGGTCCACAGAAATTTCAGCACAAAGATAACCAGCTGAGTCTCACAATTCCCAAAAGAAAATTACAGCTACACTCACAAGCCTATTAACCACGGACAATCATGAAAAGTGCAGCACACATACTCAGCTTGGATTGCGTAAACTAAAAAACCCCAATATAGAACCACATACCATAGATTACGTTATCCACACAAGAATCAAGAGAACCCCATATGTCTTTTATGAACAATCAAGAAGGACAAGTCTTGATTCAACAAACAATTAAACCACCAACGTATATATCCAACCAAAAAGAATAAGTGCACCTTCAACACACACACCGCAATCACTGTTTTTGCTATGCGTTGTGGAGGTTAAAAAAGGCACTCTATGGACTTAAGTAAGCATCACGAGCCTGGTACAATCGCATAGAAGCCTATTTTTTGAAAGAAAAATTTGAGAAGTGCGACTATGAACACACCTTGTTCATCAAGACAAAGGAAGATGGCAACGTGTTGATCGTAAGTTTGTATGTTGACGATCTTATTTTTACTAGAAATGATGAGTCTATGATTGCAGGATTCAAAGACTCCATGAAGGGTGAATTTGACATAACAGACCTTGAAAAAAAGAGATATTTTCTTGGTTTAGAAGTTTTGCAAAAAGCATATGGGATTTTCATTAATCAAAGAAGATATGCTTTGGAGGTACCGCAAAAGTTTGGGATGGACAAAAGCAATTCTGTTCGCAGTCTAATTGTTCCTGGATTCAAACTCATAAAAGATGAAGGAGGAGTAAAGGTGGACAAAATGCAATGTAAGCAGCTTGTGGGCAGCTTTATGTATCTCACGTCAACTCAGCCAGACATGATATTTGTTGTGAGTCTTATTAGCATGTATATGGAGAATCCCACTCATCTTCATTTGCAGGTGGTTAAAAGGGTACTGAGATATCTGAAAGGAACAACTGACTTCGGGATATTCTGTAAGAAGGGAGGAGATGATGATCTTGTTGCTTTCAAAGACAGTGATTATGCTGGAGACTTGGTGTTGGCCCCCAAATTCTTTTCTTATTGAATAAGCATGATTTTCAATTTATTTTTGAGGTTTTGTTTGATTAATTGCTTTTGATTAGAGTTTAATTAGCATGTCAATGGTTGGAGAATTTATTGCTTAGATTGATGGAATTAGAAGTATTAAATGGAGAAATTAAGATTAAGTTAGAGTGTAGTATGGTGTAAGTTAAATTGAAGGAATAAGAATGTATAAGGGCAAAATGGGAAGATCACTTAAGGTAAAAAGGTACAAGGCTTACAAGGAGGGGTAGATTGGTCTTTTTGGCTTCATTAAAAGAAAGAAAGAAGACTTGTTGTGTGTTAGGAGAAGAAGGAACAAAAATTAGTAGGAGAAGAGAGGAGAGTGTTTTAGTTGAGAGGAGAAAGAAGAGGAGAAGAAGAACAACTTAGGGTTTCACTTTTCTTTGCTTTAGAAGAGTGATTTTAAGAGTTTTTCAAGAAGGAAAAAGAAAGAGGAAGACTTGATCTTCCATTAGAGCCAAAGAGCAAAAATCGTGGGTAGAGATTCAAGGTTAGTTGTTTCAAATCTTTTGGAATTTTAAAGGGTTTTTAGTTCAAATGACTTAGGAAAAGTATTGGTATGAGTGTTCTAGGATAAATTTCATGTTTTTGTTTCCTTAGGTTCTCCAATTTTAAGATCTCTTTTGATTTGGGTTTTTGTGATTGTGAAGAAATTCAAGGGAGGCAAGAGGAGCTAGAGGAAAGGCATCTTGAGCAAGTCTAATTCAAATGATTTTAAGGTGGGTAACATCTTTATAATTGAGAATATGAGCTAGTACAATTACTTTCAATAAATGGAATTTAATGCTTTCCAACAACTTTAAAAATGTGTATTTATTACTCTTTAGGATGATTTGAGAATGTGACATGTGTCTTTTTCTTGTGAATGAATTGTGAGAATGTTTTCATATCGTGTTGATGATTGTAAATGAATATGAAAGTGATTTTTGAAAGAATGCAATGGATATAAAATTGCCTTTCGAGAATGTGTCATTTTGTCCAATATGTTTGGAAAAAAAATGTGAAATGTATGCTTATATGGGTTTGTAGTGGTCCCTTAAGTAAGTCAAGTGCACTTGTTTATAGGCTTTTCCCACCTGCCCGTTAGTGGCATGAAGCTCCTCACGGACTCCCCTAAGTTTACGGCTACATATGACCGCTACGCGAAAATGTATAGTATGTTCTGTTTTGGATCCACCCGAACCATTTCTGATGTGTTTATGTGGTTATGATTTGAAATCATTTTGATGCATTCGTTGTGTTGATTTTGTAAATTGCTTGATAAGTTGTAAATTTTGGAACACACATGTGGCATAGTTGTCAATGTAAATTTTGCATTAGAATTAAATGATTAAAGGATTTTTTCTTGTTCTTGGTTATAAATATGTTACTCACGAGCCGTCGAGCTCGCCCCCCCTTCTTTCCTTCCCATCCACAAGCAATGAGCAAGAAAATGAGTGACCGAACCGAGGACAAGGCATCACTCCCGTTTGCTTCTTTTTTTATTTTGAAGTTATATTTTGTAAACAAAGCTTTAGTTGCATTTTTTGGGCAAAATTGTTAGGACCCGATCCCAAGAATCGAATCCCAATCGAAAAAGCGTAACACAAATACAAAAATGAAGTGCGGAAACGAAATCGAAAGCGGAATCGAATATTCGAAAACATAAATTGAAAGAATCCGAAGCGGAAATACATAATACGAAAGAACGAACGGATCAAGAATCAAAACAAAGCAAAAACAAATCGGAATTACAAGAGGAAACATATCGGAAACGAAATCGAATACTAATGATATCAAAGCAAACAAATTGCTTAAACGAATCAAACACAAATAACAGAGTGGATCCAACATCCAGAAACATACACTTTAGAAATAATGTCGTATTGGAGACCTTAGGACATTATAAAACCCGTATAATTTTTTTTGTTTTTCTCTTATTCATTTCTTTCATCTTTATTCAATCTCATTCAAAACATCTCAATTCATAGAAATCTTCTTAACAATCATACAAATATAGTTAGGACCCGATCTCGGAACCGGATCCCAACTGGAAAATGAAACGAAAGTGGCCGAAGCCAAAATGAATTCAAAGTTGAGAAATCGAAATTGAATCATAAAGCGAAAAAAAACCCGAAGCGGAAAGACATAATACAAAAGAACGAACAAATCGGAATTCGAATCGAAAGCAAAAGCGGAAACATAAATAGATCGGATACGAATCAAATTACAAATCGTAAGCGAATGGATCGAAAATGGAAACATAAATCGAAACACAAAGCAAACGAAAAAGAATCGAATAAATTTACAAAACGGATCGAAGCAAATCAAATACTGAGACAAACGAAAACGGATCCGACATCCGATAATATACGTCTTAAAATAAACATCGCGTTGGAAACCCTAAGACATTCTAAATCCGGTATAAATTTTTTTCTTTTTCTTATAATCATCTGTATTCAAAATTCATGCAAAATCCATACCATTTTCCTTTTCTTGGAAATTATCCTCAATCCATTTCTCAAAGTGTAATAAAATTCTTATACATTAATACAAATCCAAAATTCATCTTGTAATCAATTCTTATTTTATTTTATCTAGTCCATGTAACCAATTGTTGTCGAAAA
>JANIHY010000209.1:64801201-64812128 GCA_027479065.1 Erythroxylum brevipes | reverse complement strand
TTTTGTTCCTTTGTAGAGCGTCAAATTCATTTAGCATGGCTTGCTTCCAGTGAGGGAGAGAGAGAGCTTCTGTTGTGTTTTTGGGTTCGGAAGCTTGAGAGGAATGGATTATGTTTTTATTTTCAATAAGACCAACGTAAGGAAGTTTAGGTCTGAATATACCAGCCCGAGATCGAGTAGTCATGGGGTGTAATCCAGGTTCTTGAGCTGCACTACTGTGTTGAAAATCTGGTTCATTAGCCTTACTTGAAATAGACTCGTGTGTTTGTTGAGCCGAAAAAATATCATCATCTGTTAGCGCAACATTTGGACTTAGAGCATGTGGATTTGTGCGAGCATGTGGACTTGAGTTGGGTGACCGTGATTCAGATTCAGGACTGCTTGTGGCTTGGCTTGATGAACTTACACTAGCCGTTTGAAGAATAGCCATTGAGCCAGCCCTTTTTGAGTGTTATGCGGCAGGCAAAGCTACCAGGATGGGAGTGGCACTGTCATTGGTAGGTATTTGTGCTCTTCTGTTTAGGAACATGTACTGCAAGAAAAACTCAAAGAGTTAAATACTACATAACGAGAGACATATATTCTGCCAGTTGAGCTTAAACATTTAAATCCTTTTTGTTGAGATGCTGGACCTAAATATACACACTTCTGACTATGATATTGAAACTTATGTGTGTTATATGGTTTGAGGCAGGGGTAACATGCACACCTGAAAGGTTGGAGAATTTGGTAGTCGGGTTTCTTATTGAAGAGGCAAAATAAGGGAGTCAGGTTTTTTAGGACAGGGGTAAGAAGTCAGTTTATAAGGTATACGACTGTCTGGAAAGCCTCAACCCAGTAGGTAAGAGGTAGATGTGCTTGTGCTAGCAATGTCAAACCCATTTCCACTATGTGCCTGTGCTTCCGTTCAGCTCTACCATTCTGTTCAGACGTACTGCTTCTCCATTGTGTTTTAATGGGTAAATCCAGGTATACCAGCTGTAATCATCTATGAAATGTATGTAAAACCGAAAGCCACCTATGGAATGCATTGGTGATGGTCCCCATAAATCGGTATGCATTAATTCAAGAGGTGAAGTAGCATGAGACATAGATTTAGGAAAAGACAACAACTTAGATTTTCCAAATTGACATGCTTCACAGAAGAAGTTTTGAGAATCGATATCAACGTTATAGTTAAGCAGTATATTCTGTAAGACTCTATTACTGGGATGTCCTAGTTTATAATGCCAAGTCTTGAAATCTTCTTGTTGTTTTGTTGTTACGGTTGCTGTGTTTGCTTGGGCATGCCCTTGTTTCTTCTTCTTCAACCAATCATCCATCAGATAGAGACCTTGGATTGACGTCCTTTGTGCTACTTGTTGCCCTGTCCTCTTGTCCTTCACCACACAAGCATCATTAGTGAATGCAACTACTACTGGATTATCCTTCGTTAACTTATGAACACTCAACAAGCTTTTAGTAGCAGAAGGTACAATTAAAATATCTTTGAGTGTTAAATTTGAGTGTGGTAGAGAAGTCGTGCCAGTGCCAATTATGCTGGCCTTTTCTCCAGTGCAAGTGGAAAGATATTGTTTACCTGTGGGAGAGAAATGATCAACTTGTGCAGGATTTGGTGTCACGTGATATGAAGCACCACTGTCTATATACCATGAGGGGTCATCAACCGTATGAGGTTTTGCATAAAAAGCTGAAGGTAGATGACTGTTTCGTGTTGATGGTGGGTGAAAGTTTCTATCAAACCTGTGATAGCAGTTTAGTATCGTATGTCCAGGTTTCTCACACAGGTAGCAAAAGAAACGTCCACCACTGTTATTATACCCTCCTTTCCGTCCACGAGATCTACCACGGCCTCGTTCACCATGTGAACCACGCCAAGAGGACTTTTCAAAGAAATTCTTCGAACTGTTATTAGCATAATCTGATCCTACTCGTTGAGCCACATTTGCCGATGGTTGAATAGCTAACGATGAGAAGTGATTGAGTTGCTCCAACCTACTTTAAAACACCAATAATGCTAACTGTGTTTCAACCCACGTTAAATCAGTTTGATCAATTAGCTTGACTACAATGGGATTGTAGTCTGCGTCCAAACCATTCAGGATATGTAGAATGAGGTCATCCGTAGCAATTGGAGCACCAGCTAAGGTGAGTTGATCTGAGATGCTCTTCATTTTTGCTAAATATTCTTCCATCTTCATACTGTTTTTCCTAGTTTGGTGGAGTTCCGACTTGAACACCATCACCCTGGACTTCATAGATGCACACGTAAGTTCTTTGGCTCCTATCCAAAGTTCTTGAGCAGTTTGACAGTGAAGAAGTTAAGCACCAACCTCCAGACTCATTGTGTTGCGCAGCCACCCTACAAGAAGTCTATCGATTGAGAACCATTCCTCAAATGCTGGATTTGGAGTGACCTCTGTTCCAGAAGTGATGAGGAGAGGGGGCGCCGCACTGGTCCCATTAATGTGGGATACAAGTAGGTTGCCTTCAATCAACGGGAGGACAACAAACTCCCAGACCAGATAGTTATTCCTATCCAACTTGATAGATGTAGTCTGGCTGGATGAGTTGAATAGTGTATATGTTCTGGATGAAGGAGATAAAGACGTTTACGCTGAGGTCGCAGAAAAAGCGGCTGAGGAAGATATTGTTCCGTGTATCTCTGATACCAAGAAAGAGAGAAGAGCAATATAACATAGAGAGAATGAATAATGCAGAGCACGCCTCTACTGTTGTGCTCGATGTGATATATACACTTAGAATAACTTAATCTGTTACAGTGGAGAACATCAACCATACACGTGTATGGTTTATTTGAATTTTACAGTTGTCAATTGTCAGTATTGATGATGATTGTACAATTATATTATATTCTAATATGTAAAATATTAATTTCATCTCCATCTAACTTTGTTTAACTTGACGTAAAATATTGAGGAAAACCATGTTGGGCCTAAGCCTACAGTGCCAAGTTCAAGCGCAATAGGCCTTGGAGGTTGGAAGTTGCTTGCCTTGATCTAACCCAAAAAGCCTAAGCAATTCACTCCTACTACTACTACTCGGAAATGCAGTCGCTTCTCTCACCGGGGATTCGCTCGGGTTTCTCCACGACGGTGGTTTTTACTAGCCCTTCTCTTCTTCAGCTGCGGCGGCTAAGTCCTCGTTCACTCTCTCGTCCAAAATGTATATTAAATTCGGAGGGGAGCACACAATCCCTCTCCTCGTTCTCTCCATGTCCGTTGCCAAACGATCCGTTTAACAACGGTGTCCCGATATTGTCCTTTTCCAGAAGAAACGCTTCTTCTCCTAGTTCCAGCGCTTTTACTGCTCCAAACGACGAGGTTGAGAGGGCCAAACTCGCTCAGGTGCTTCTTTCCTTCTCCCGTGCATCAAAAAAGAAATACGCTGCAGATTTTTTTTGGCTTTTTTGTGAAATTTGAGCGACCCATTTCAGGAATTGGCAGCGGGTACTGAAAGGAAACAATTTTTACACGAAAGTTTCATTCCTTTTATCTTTCAGTTCAACTTTTAATTGGTGGAGTTCCTGAATTTTGTTGCTTAAGAACATGTGAAACTAAAAGATCAGAAAAAATGGGATGCTCTAATAATTTGTATGCTTGTAGGTTGCTAAGAGATTAGAGAATACATCGAAGTACTTCAAGCGGTTGGGCACTTTTGGGTTTTGGGGACAGTTAATTTGCACGGTGGTTGCAGCTGTGATTCTTTCGTTTTCGATTGTTGTCACCGGGAAGGTATCCTCCCCAACAACATTTTATGCCACTGCTGGTGGGATCGCAGCTGCTTTCATCTCAGTGTTCTGGTCGTTTGGCTACATTCGGATTTCGGAGAAACTAAAGAAAACAGCCAATGATCCTTCCAAGGTATTGGAATTCTTGATAACTATTTATAGTCCTTGTAATTTAGCATGATCACAATGTCTTTTGTGGCAAACAATGTACTAGTTCAAGTTCGGTATAGTGTAGACTAATTTGAAATTTGTTAGGTTACAATGAAGATATAGAAGAAATGATTGACTCAAAGAAACAGGCAGTCTTTAAATTTATTGTTACAAAGTGATAGGCAACCATTCAGACTTTCTTATTTTTCTATGTTAACTCTTGCTAAACTTTTATATCTATGATACTATCTTTCTCTGGACCCTGATCTTGATGGCGTTGGTTCTTTTATCTCACCACCAGACATTGTCAAAGATTCTGTATAGCACAATGGTTTTCGTTGAAGATCAGTAAAATTCTTGGGCAGGCTTTTGCTCGTAGTAAGAATTAGAGGTTCTTCTGTTTGTATTAGTTTTTATGCTTGAGGCAATCTTATCATTATTTATTAGTAAATGGGGAAGAGGGCACTTAGCATTTAGGAGAATCATTGACTTCAGTGCCATTTTGTATTTTTCATGAATGTTCTTTGGTATAATGTAGTTTACATTGTACTCATCATCAAGTTGTATGTGAAGATGCCTAGATCTGTAGTCTTATACTCACAAGTCTATTTGTTTCTGTGTATTCTTCTTATGTGTTTCCTTAAGTTGGTTGGTTCCACATGAGACGAATTATATACTACGAGAAGGGATTTGTCTAGTTGGTATCATAAAATATATGACCGTTAACTGTTCTTCCTAGTTCACAAATACCCATATTATGTTAATGACGTTAAGAATGTTGCTAAATTCAACCACATGCCATGAAGTTGGTACTGACTAATATGACATTACTTTTGTTTGACTATCTTTCTTCTGTGTTCATTGTTCCTCTGATTGTTGTGTTTTAGGCACCTCCACGAGCTGAAGTTGTGAAAAGCTTAAAGAATGGTATAGTATTGAATCTGTTGGGAATGGCTTCTGCCATTCTCGGCATGCAAGCAACAGTTGGGTTGCTAGTTGCAAAGGCTCTAACTTCCTCTGCTAATCCTTACTATCAAGGAATTTCCCCTGGCTACAGCCCTGTTCTTGCTTTGGATGTATTCCTGGTGCAGGTACTAAGTTAAATCTGTTTCTTACCGATTGAGTCCTGGTAATGGGATAATCTGAATTCATTCACACCCAGAAAATGAAATCTTTGTTTCATTGCATACGCTAAGTGCGAGTCGAATCCGGATCAACTTTTATAAAATTTGGTAAAATAAGCTTTGACATTCATATGCAGATGAAACAATTGAATAAAGCAACATCATTTACACTCTTTTTGGTGCTTTTACAGGCATCGGCAAACACTATACTTTCTCATTTCCTGGGCCTATCTTGCTCCTTAGAGCTTTTGCGTTCAGTAACATTACCAGCTTCAGAAAGCACTCCAGTGCCAAGGGTTGCGTAAATTCTGTCTTTCTGTGATCAGTGTCTTTGATTGATTTTGTAGTCAGATCTTGTCGAGTAAGTGCGAAAATTTCCAGTGTAAAATTATCGTTAAAGTTGGTGAATATTGTTATTTCCCGGATTAATATCTTCTGGTAAGTACCAAGAATTGCATATGATATAACCCCAACATACAAGATCTTATGCACGCCATGCGAGTTTATTTCCAGGGCACATGCATCATATAATAGCTAAAATTGATGCTAAGCAATTATTGAAAATTTTGTAATAGGAAAAACAGAATTACATTAGCACGGGGTCTAATTAGTTGTTACGCTGAGTTGGATTTGAGAGGGAAAACAATCAAAAAAAATAAAAAAAGATTCATTCTAATTTCTAAATTTGATGTTCATTTTAGTTATTTAGTTTTGAGACTTGCAAATTATGTTCATGTCAACAGGCAGTGACGGAGTCAGGAATTTAAAATAGGGGATTTAAATATTTAATTCTTTAAATTTTGAGGGGTCTAGTACATCACAAACTTTTAAATAACATCATCCTAATATATATATATAATTATTTAATAATTTTGAAGGTGAGGGCCCAATGTACCATTGGCCCCCACCTACTTCCGTCCTTGTCAGCAGGTAAACACAAGTTTTGTACCGAGCTAGAATAAGGTATCTCATGAAACATGCATAGATTTCATAAGGTATCTCATGAAACATGCATAGATTTCATAATTTCGGTCGAAAGTGCAAATTAAACCCTAACGTTTATACTAAAATATAAGGTGAATTTTAACGTTTTGAAATATTCAATTTGAATTTCAATATTTATAAAATATTAAAAATAGATTTATTATACTAAAATATAAGGTGATAAGTCCATTGTTTTATCTGGCTTTTAGTTTAGATTTATTATATGTTGTGGTTCATTATTTCATATTAATTGATGATTTGTCATCTGAATGTTTGTTTATGTTTATTATATGTTATGGTCTCCTATTTTCAACCTAAGTTTGAAATTCTTATTGAAGTGTTACATGTATGTCGTGGTCTCCTATTCCTTGATTTAGTTGCAAAGATTTGCTGTTGGTAGTGAATGTGTTGGTAAAGATAAAAGGAACGGTTATAATAAATTAAAATTTCTTTGATCATTAAATTAAGAACAGACTAATTAATTGTTAATTACAACAGTAAAAGTTATAAGTTAGAGGAGATACAATCTATAAAAAGGGGACAATACATAGGAGGTTATCAATCTGCCAAGAGGAGAAAGATCATTAGAGCAGAACGAGTTTATAAAACCAAAGTAAATACAAAGCTCGAATTATTATTAGGGGTTATAAGTAAAAACATAAGTAAACTATACTGAATTATTTACATTAACGGCTAGGATTGATACAATGAGAATCATTGAATGGTGGTGGCTTTAATAGCCAAAAATATATGACTTACGCATCAGCTAGATTTAAAATCAACTTCCATCATGGTGAACTACAAAAATAGGCATTTATTAAGCAAACCCCTTGGATTTATTAAATCAGATCAAAAACATAATTTCTATAGACTTAGAAAAATACAATATGAACTAAAGATTATATGATAGTTATTTTGCAATCACGATGTCCAAAATTTAGTTGTTCATGGTAGAAATAAGCACATTCATGGCAAGTATCATTTGTTGTGAGAATTAGAAGAATAAAGTGATATTGAAATGATTTATTATAAGACAAAAGATAAAGTTGTTGATATCTTTAATTAATCCCTTAAAATGTTTATGTAATTTTAGATGAGTGAATTATAAAAAGTTAATAACAACTAAGCAATTTACTTTCTTTTAACTTTAATTTATGGTGTTAATGATTTGACTATATTTAAGTGATTTTTTTTTGATTTAGCTATGATTATTTCCCCTCTATTGTGAACGGGATATGATGACCCAATTTGATAGTATAAGGTTATTTTATGATAGAAGTTTGTAGTATAACTAGAGTTGAAATATGCTTTTAATAAAGTAGACCTTAATTATGTTAACTACAAGTAACCATATGAGACAGGAAAGATGTTAGGATACCTTCAAGTGCATAAGACCTATTCCAGTCTTCTCGATTTTGAATTTAATGAGTCATTGATATTTGATTGAATCAAATCAAAATTGTCTAAGGCTTATTAATCTAATAAAAATCCACCAAATGACTAATATTTATGTAACTCATTTTTTAGACACCCCCATCCTTACACTTGAGATATTACCTATAGCTAGAAGAGAGGATGGAGATAGCAAGGAGAACAGGGAAGTTGTGAAGCTAGTGAAGGAATTAGTGAAAAAGTTGACGAAGTAGTTGGTGTAGGAGTTAGTGAATAAGTTGATGAAAAAGTTAACGAAGGAGTTGGTGACAGATTTGGTGTAGGATTTGATAAAAAGCTACATGATCATAATAGAGACAAAAACGAAGGTTTTATACAAGTTAACATTCCTAATGACAACCAATTAGTTGAAATTGAGTCCACTGGTTATGTTTATTTTATTGATAATGATGAATATCCAACTGGAGAAGAGTTTGTGAACCATTGTAAAGACCCAGTACTAGTATTAAGTATAATCCTTCTGATGTGGCAACACATTTGAGGTTGGGAATGGAGTTTAGATTAGCTAAAGAATTTAGAAATTTTGTTATGGATTACATAGTACGAACATGATACAATGTAAGTTCAAAAATGGTGAAAGTCATAGGATTAGAGTTAGATGTATCAAGGGATGCTTATGGGAGTTATATGTTGGTTGTAAGAAGAATGACTGGTACTTAAAAGTTAAGACATACAATCATACGCATATTTGTTTTACTACTAACAAACCTAATTTGGTTTTAGCTAAGTTCTTTATAAGACATTTTAGGAAAAGAATATTTGAGAAGCCTAATATCTCAACGACGAAGATAGTTGAAGAAGACAAAGAAAAACTTAATATATTTGTTAACTCAAGTTTATGTAGCAGCAAAGAAGAGAATAAAAAAGAATATGCAACTAATTATATGAATAAATATGTCAAGCTACAAGGATACGTACATAAGTTGAGGATTAGTAATCCAAGATCAACAATAAAGTTACAACTGACAGGGAATAAAGAAACTTGTTTGTTACATGTATGTAAAATTAAATTTATACATATAAACAACTATATTTATGATATTTATTTATGATTTTTTCTCTCTCGTGTAGTGCAAAAGATTGTACATTGGCTTTAATGTCATGAAGAGATGGAGGCATTTGATGCCAATTTTTGATATTGATAGTTGATTTCTAAAGATGGAACTTCGAGGCTAGCTATTGAGTGTAGCTGGGAGAGATGATTTAGAGATATATTCATTGGCCTGAGTTATTGTGAAGGTAGAGAATATTGATTCTTGGACATGATTTATGAATCTGTTGACTTATGACTTGGAATTGGATAATAGTGAAGGACTAACAATGATATCAAATATGCAAAATACATTTTATTCTTCATTGATTTACAGTTTATTATTGTACAAATTTTATATTAACTTAATCTTTTCTATTATTATAGAGATTGATTAGGGTTGTGGAAGAGACATTACCATATATCATTCATCAGATATGTGCTAAACACATATACGGATATACCATAATTGCATATAAATTGAAAGGGAAACAATTTGTGAAGGCAATTTTGGAATCATGTATAGTCAACTTACATTGAATATTTCAACGAGCAACTACAAAGACTAGATAAAATAAAACTTGGATGCACGTCATCATTGCTTGAATAACCTAACGAAAGGTGAGCAAGATGCTATCAATCTTTTGAATCGAAATGCTTGATTGTAGACAACAATATGAATGAAACTTTTAATGGATGTATCTTATCGACAAGAGATAGGCCAAATATCAACATGCTTGAAACCATTAGAATTATAGTGTTGAAATGGCTTGCAAATAGGAGAAAATTTGTGAATTATAGTGTCTACTCAATTTTGAATCTAATGAGTCATTGATATTTGATTGAATCAAATCAAAATTGTATAAGGCTTATTAACCCGATGAAAATCCACCAAATGATTAATATTTATGTAACTCATTTTTTAGACATCCCAATCCTTACACTTGAGATATTGCCTATAGCTAGAAGAGACGATGGAGATAGCTAGGCAAACGGGGAAGTTGTGAAGCTAGTGAAGGAATTGTTGAAAAAGTTGACAAAGGAGCTAGTGTAAGAGTTAGTGAATAAGTTGATGAAAGAGTTAACGAAGGATTTGATGTAGGATTTGATAAAAAGATAGATGATCATAATAGAGACCAAAAAGAAGGTTTTATACAAGTTAACATTCCTCTTGACAACCAACTAGTTTAGTTGAAATTGAGTCCACTGATTATGGTAATTTTATTGATAATGACGAATATCCAAGTGGAGAAGAGTTTGTGAACCATTGTAAAGACCTAGTACTAGTATTAAGTATAATCCATCTGATGTGAACACATTTGAGATTGGGAATGGAGTTTAGATTAACGAAAAAATTTAGAGATTTTGTTATGGATTATGCAGTACGAACATGATACATTGTCAAGTTCCAAAAAGGTGAAAGTCGTAGGATTAGAGTTAGATGTATCAAGGGATGCCTATGGGAGTTATATGTTGGTTGTAAGAAGAATGAATGGTACTTCAAAGTTAAGACATACAATCATAAGCATATTTGTTTTACTACCAACAAACCTAATTTGGTTTTAGCTAAGTTCTTTATAAGACAATTTAGGAAAAGAATATTTGAGAAGCCTAATACCTCCATGCATTATGACTACCCAAATATTTAGGAATGTCAAAGTAGTTTTGACTAACCTTCCGTGTATGATTTTTTTCGTATAATTCAATTATTTCATCAACCCATGTTCTAATTAGACATAGAGCATGGAATTAATGTCTATTATATTTTGAGTCCAATTATATTAGCTCTCCGCCATTAGCTATTGATTCAATTAATGATATTTGTAAGTTGTTTACAAAATATTGTTCTACATTGATCAAGAATTTCCTGAATCAATATTAATCGAGAACAACAGAACATGCTCCCTAATTACTTTAGGGTGATGAATCCTATCTTGATCATTCAACTTTCTCTATATAATTCATGCTATATCTAATGACTACTGTTTAAACGACTTTTAATAAAATAAATCACGAATAGTATCAAAACATAGCAATCCCCATATAAGATAACTTTGATGACCTCAAGTTAAAGGATTATTTATACAATCATCACAATAAGAATTCCATAGACATACAAGTAATGTTTCAAATAGATTTCTCATATCGGTCTGTTCAATGAACTTGTTCTCTAACAAATACCCACATGTTTGTTTAAGTATCTCTATACTTTAGCCTATGAGATCGATTATTTTCTTAATAAGGAAAAACAAAATGTGTGCTAGTCTTTTTCTGTTCTATTAATGTCCAATTTTAATAGAACAATGACTAGGAATATTTAGGAATAATACATATATACAACATGAACCTTATAATTATAACTTCATTATAATTTTATTTGCAATGTATAATTATCCCATGGACTTTATCATATATCTTTAAACATGTATAAGATAA
>JANIHY010000209.1:64780469-64801101 GCA_027479065.1 Erythroxylum brevipes | reverse complement strand
CTTATTTGTCTGTCAACATATTTCAACTCTAGTTTTACTACAAGCTTTCCATCATAAAACAATCTTATACTACCAAACCATATATTAGTCATCGGATGTGTGCTAGACACATATACCATAATTGCATATAAATTGAAAGGGAAAGAATTTGTGAAAGCAGTTTTGGAATCATGTATGGTCAACTTACATTTAATATTTCAACGAACAACTACAAAGACGAGATAAAATAAAACTTGGATGTGCATCATCATTGCTTGAATATCATAACAAAAGGTCAGCAAGATGCTATTAATCTTTTGAATCGAAATGCTTGATTATAGACAACAATATGAGTGAAACTTTTAATGGATGTATCTTATCGACAAGAGATAGGCCAATTATCAACATGCTTGAATCTATTATAATTATAGTGATGAAAAGGCATGCAAATAGGAGAAAATTGGTGCATGATTGATAGTCTAATGTTGCACCAAAGATTATGAAAAAATTGGAAAAGAATAAGAAAGAAGCAATGCAGTAGAGAATAGTTTGAAATGGAGCATATGAAGTATCTAAAGATGATGGTAAGCATATTGCAAAGATAGGTAGATACTAATCATATAGTTGTCGGACATGAGAGCTTTATGAATATTTTTGTATGCATGCTATAAATGTTGTTCACTATTCCAAGTAATGGTCGGAGGCATTTGTAGATGATTGCAACAAGAAGTGCAAATTTCTTGCACTGTATAACCGTGTGATGCAACTTATTAGAGTCGCAAATTTTTGACCTACTATTGATGTATAAGTAATAAACCTTCCACTAGAAAGAGTTAATATAGGAAGACCTATAATAACTAGAAAGAGAGGAGTAAATAACCCTAAAAGTTGAAAAAATCCAACTTCTAACTATTTTAGATCTTCCTCACATAACTCTTTTAGGTGGGGGTTTATTACTTTTGAATCAACAATCAGCCAAAACATTGCACCTCTAATAATTGCAACACATAGTCATACAATGTGAGAAATTTGGACTTCTTATAGTAATCATCTAAAAATGCCTTTGGCTATTATTTGGAATGGTGAACAATAATTATGACATGTTTACAAGGATATCTATAAAGCTCTCAAGCCCGACAACAACACGATTAGTGTTTGTCAATCCTTACAATATACTTGTCATCACCCTTAGACACTTCATATGCACCATCACCATTCTAAACTATTCTATACTGCATTGCATCTTTCTTATTAAAGATTAAGATAATATAAAATTTTTACAACAACAAACGATAAATTAATTTATAATAAAACACCTCTTGCAAATATGATATAATTGTAATTTCTTCACTACCATCAAATTCCAAGTCAGAAGCTAAATAGATTCATAAACTAAGTCCATAAATTAGTATTCTCTACCTCCATAATAGCCCAAGCTAATGAATATATCTCTCCATCACCATCCCTCTCAACTATACTCAATAGTTGGCTTTGGAATTTTGTCTTTAGGACGTAATCATCAATACCAAAAATTAGCTTCAAATGCCTCTATTCATTGGTTATGACATCAAAGCAATTGTACAATCTTTTGAACTACACAAAAAAGATAAAGTATGAATAGATAAATTAATTTCATAAATATAGTTGTCGATGATTAGTATAAATTTAATTTTGCATATCTATAATAAACAAGTTTATTCATGCCTTAACTCTAATTTTAATTCTGGATTACTAATTCTCAACTCATATACATTTCCTTATAGCTTAGCATATAATTCTCATAATCAATTGCCCTCTCTTTTCTCAATCTCCTCTTTGCTGCTCTACATATACTTGAGTTAACAAATATATTAAGTTTTCTAAATTCTTCAACCAATTTTGCCGTCAATATAGTAAGCTTCTCAAATATTTTTTTCCCTAAAATGTCTCATAAGAAACTAAGCTTAAAATAATTTAGGTTTATTGGTAGTAAAACAACTAAACTCATAATTGTATGTATTCACTTTGAAGCACCATTCATTCTTGTCACAACCAACATACAACTCTCATAAGCATCCCTTGGCACATCTAACTTTGGTCCAATGACTTTTACTTTTTTTTTTAAAACTTGACATGTTATCATATTTGTACTGCATAATCTACAAAAAAATCTCTAAATTCTTTAGCTGATCTAAACTCCATCCCAATGTGTTACCACATCAAATAAAGTATGTCTAATACTAGTACTAGGTCTTTGCAATAGTTCACCAGGCTCTTCTACACTTGTATATTCATCACTATCAATAAAACTGTCACAATCATTTAAGCCAATTTCAACTGGATGGTTGTCATCAGGAATGCCAACTTGTATAAAACTCTCTTGCTAGTCTCTATCATGATCATTCAACTCTTCATCAACTCCTTCACTAACTCATACACCAAATCCTTCGTACTGCACCAACTCATTCATCAACTCCTTCACTAACTCCTTCATCAACTCACTCAATAACTCCTTTTTAGCTCACTCAATAACTCCTTCATTAGCTCCACAATTTCTATCTTCATCCTCTCTTCCAATTATATGCAATATCTTAGGTGCAAGGATTTGTGTATCTAACAAATGAGTTACATAAATATCAATTATTTAGTCGATTTTCATAAGTTTATTAAGTCATAAACAACTTTGATTTGATTCATGCAATCTCAATGACTTGCTAAATTTAAAACCAAGTACACTGTAATAAGCCTTGTGTATCTGAAGGTATCCTAAAATGTAGTTGAAGGTATTCTAACTCTTTCTCTATCTCACATATTTTTCTGTAGCTAATATAATCAAGGTCTACTTTATCAAAAACACTTATTTGTCTGTCAACATATTTCAACTCTAGTTTTACTACAAGCTTTCCATCATAAAACAATCTTATACTACCAAATTGAGTCATCATACACCTATTCACAATAAAGAAGAAATAAGTATAGTCAAATCAAAAGGAATATTCACTTGAATATAACCAAATCATTAAAAACATAGATTAAAGTAAAAAGAAAGTTAATTACTTAGTTGTTATCAACTTTTTATAATTTACGCATCTAAAATTACACCCAAACACAATCATTTTAAGAGTTTTGTTAAAGATATCAACAGCTTTAGTTGTTATCAACTTTTTATAATTCACACATATAAAATTACACCAAACATAAACATTTTATGAGGTTTATTGAAGATATCAGCAACTTTATCTTCTGCCTTACAATAAATCATTTGAATATAACTTTATTCTAATAATTCTCATAATAAATGATACTTGTCATGGATATGCTTATTTCTACCATGGACAATAGAATTTTTGAACATCTTGATTGCAGAACAACTACCACATAATCTTTAATCCATATAACATTTTCTTCAATCTATAGAAATTATATTTTGATCCGACTTAATAAATCCAAAAGGGTTGCTTAATAAATATTTTTGTAATTCACCATGATGGCATTTGATTTTAAATCAAGCTCATGCATAAGCCATGTATTCTGAGTTGTTAAAAGCCAACACTATTCAATGATTCTCATTGTATCAAGCCCAGCCACTAATGCAAATAATTCAAGATAATTTACTTAAATTTCTACCTGCAACCCTTAACAATAAGTCAAGTTTTATATTTAACTACTTTGGTTTTATAAGCTCGTTGCACTCCATTGACCTTTCTCTTCTAGACAGATTAACAAGCTCTTTTTTTATAGATTTTATCTGCACTAACTTATAACTTTTACAGTAGTAATTAATAATTAGTTTGTTAATTTAATGATCAAAGGAAATTCAATTTCCAATAACTCTATTACTTTTATCTTTATCAGCACATTTATTGCCAATAAGAAATCTTCGCAACTGAATCAAAAGAATAGGAGACCATAGCTTGCATGGAACAACTCAATAACCATTTCAGGCTTAGGTCAAAAATAAGGGACTACAATATGGAATAAACATAAACAAACAACTAGATGAAAGAATCATTAAATCAATAAGAAATAGAAAACCACAACATATAATAAACATAAACTAAAAGCCAAATAAAACAATGGACCTACCGCTCTATATTATCTCTTTCTTGTTTCCTACAAATTCGACAGAGGTGTTACTAATGCAAATGAAATTACAGAAAAGCTTGTGAGTTTCTTCAAACGTTTGAACAAAGAACAGTTAGAGATTTAAGAATGCTTCTTTAATCATCTAAAGAAAAGAAAAAAAATTAGGGATTTAATTTTTTGATAAAAGTATTGAAGAGAATTTGTGTCTGATATAAAACAGTGAGAGTTAAAGAATTTGTTAAAACTAAAACGGTGAGTTTTATAATTATGAGACCTACTTTCATTAAAAATAAAAATATCACATCAATAATAATTAAGTCCTTACAAATGTGCAAAATTTACAAATAAAGTCGCGTAAAGTATAACATAACATTTAACTAAGGTAGCCCATATTGGATTTTCCATCTTCATAAGGTCTATCTTTAACGTTTTGTAAACGTTAGGGTTTAAATTGAACGCTCCAAAATGTTATAATTCAACTTATATTTTGATGTAAACATTATGATTTAAATTACACTTTTGACCTCATAATTTCTAATGACAACTCTATCATACGAGGACTTCAACCTTGGATATAAACAAGTGATGTGTAATCTCAAGGACTAGCAAAACTGCAGCTCTAAGTGTTACCAAACAATGGCCTAGTATAGAGGAAAAGGAATGAAAAAGAAACATTCTTCATATTGAAGGCGCTAAAATGGTCAATCATGCTTCAAGGAGCAATTATCACTAACTGAAGCATTAAGCATCTCGGCAACGAAAACCCAGATGCAAGTCCTATCGGTAATCTCATTGCTGAGCTACTAAGATTACTGTACGAAAAGTGTAACCAGAAAGTAAATAAGTGTAATGCAAAATGCTGAGGCAGAACAATTTGAATTAGTAGACTTGATGACAATTTGAATTAGTAGACTTGATGGCAAGTAATATGTCCCCAAAAATTTCTGGTTCATAGATGGAAAATTCAACTTGCAAAGGATTTTCTAAAAGTGAAATATCCTATGTAATTTGCTGGATGGAAATTTGGTTTGGAGTACAATTATTGTTAGGAACCTCGATAGAGATTGTATAGCTGATAGTATATTGATAGTAAAGTAGGAAATAACAACTGGAGCAAGCTACCCCTCCTGGACTATCCAGGCCAATTTTCCCAAATAGTGATGATAGTAAAATCGTTGTTGTTCTCCTCTCACTGACAACTATATATATAGACCTTCTAACAGCTTGCCTACATATAAGTTTTAATGGGCTTAGTTGGTATGGGCTGGGGAGAGGGTGGATTGTTAACAATTCCCTTTTGCTCAATAGACCCCTTGTCCTCGGGGGAAAAGAATGGAATTGTCCTTTGATGAAGCCTGCATCCTTTTAGGTAGCTTCTTCTCCTAGCTTAGCCTTCCAACGAATTAGCCATTGCTGGACCTTTCTGCCTTTAGACTTGCTGTAGCGTGAAGCTAGGACTGCTTCAAGTTTAGCCCTTTCCGAAACATCCACCTTTAATCCTTGGGGAAGATCTTGCTCAATAGGGTGGTCACCTATGACACTTTTTAGCTTTCCAATGACCTTAAAAGGGCCATAATAGCTTGCGGACAGTTTAGGATAGATACTCCTTGCCAGGGTGAGTTGTCTATGTGGCCTGAACTTAACATCGACCAAGTCCCCTAGAGCCTTGGGAGCCTTTGGGCCTCGGGTTGCTTTGGCAGTTTCATCAGATCCAGATGCAAGGAATTCGAGCCTCTGATAGCAATAGAAAACTCCATGTTCTCGCATAGTTGCACGTGTTATGGCTTCCTGCAAGAGAAATTTGACAGAGAATGTATACCCGAGCTTTGACTCTAGGACGTTAGTATCATCTTCTTTAGGAACATGAGTCCACAATGATCTGCTATTGATTTCTTCCACTACCAATGAAGGGTCAAATTCAGCATCAACACCAAGCCATTTCATCACATGAAGTGCAGGAACTAGTCCACCGATGATGTAGTATGCTCCTATGACATCTTCAACACAATCATAGATTGTTTTGGAGGATATCCATCTATGACCCATATCACAGGACTTTGCAACCTTAAAGGGAACGGGGCGTATAGGTTGTTTCCCAGGGGCAATCCAACGACGTGAATCATCAGCTTTTCCTTCCAAAGGACTCTCAGAAGAGGTATTACTCACCACTTCAACAACAGAGTACAATCTTCCCGTGTGAATGACCAGGACCACCATATCTTTCAGACAACTCATATTAATTGATGTATCGGCCGGGTGGTTGGTGTTCAAACTATTGCTTTCATTTAAAGATGAACCATTACTGCAAATCAATTTGTTTCCTCTATCATGGTTATCTTGCCTAGAATCCAGGTAAAGGCTGACCTTTAAGTAACCAATCAGATGAGAACAAGTACCTACTCCTGCCCAATTTACTGCTAGTGATCCTTGGCTTGGACTGTTGCACGTGTCAAGTGATAGAAGCAGATACATGTAAAATGCTCTCCAATGTGACTTTGATTTGTTCTTGACTATAAACTCTCTTGCCACAGGAAGTAACCGGGTGCGGGTCGATGGGTCATAGGTCTTGACCCGGTTCCTTATTTCCTCACGAAATCCACCCAAAACACAGCTCGTAAGCCACTCTTCGGGAAAATGAGTGATTTGTGAAGTCATCCTCTCAAACTCTTCGATATCCCCATCCACTGATCCATGAACTACCGATTTCTGCTGCTCTATCGGATTTCCCTCATCCTTTCCCCCGTATCGATCAAACAAGAGACGCTTGAAGCATTCCCACATCATGCATGGCTCCAGCCCACATATGGATTTAAACCAGTACAACGTGGTCCCTTCCATACATATCTGCATCATCGGCAACCTCAACTGGTCAGGGATCTGATGAATCGAAAAATAGGAATCAGCACAAACGACCCAAGCGAGTGGGTCCTCGTCGTGGAACGAAGGAAGATCGACTCTCCGTGCCTCGTTTCTGTATTCCTCCCACGCTTGTTCTGTAGCCGTCGGAAGAGTGCGGCTCTCCTGTCGACAAGGTTCTGACCGGTGGACTGGTTTTTCACCACCCGAAGAAGAAGATGCGAGATGGGTCAGTGTCGGGTTACCTTCTCCTCCGTCTTCCATACTCTGCTTTTCTGGATTTCTAGCTTTAAGAGTTTGAAAACTTTCTCTCAATTTTGTCTGTAGTTGGCCTTGAGACTTTGCTAAGGTCACGACGCTAGCCATCAACGTGCTCAGCTGCATCCTAAGATCCTTCAGCATGGCATCGTGCGACTTAATCATGCCCTCTTGTGCCGAGAGGGATGATTCCTACCCCCTAAGAGACGCCTCTACTGCCGATAATCTAGCCTCCATTCTAGTTTGCATACAATCTCTACCCCTTGGCTCTCAATGAAAGCACCAATTGTTAGGAACCTCGATAGAGATTGTATAACTGATAGTATATTGATAGTAAAGTAGGAAATAACCACTAGAGCAAGCTCCCCCTCCTGGACTATCCAGGCCAATTTTCCCAAACAGTGATGATAGTAAAATCGTTGTTGTTCCCCTCTCACTAGACAACTATATATATAGACCTTCTAACAGACTTGCCTACATATAAGTTTTAATGGGCTTAGTTGGTATGTGCTGGGAAGAGGGTGGATTGTTAACAATTATGGGAACCCAAAAAGTGTTTTTGTTATTCAGTATAAGCAATACTAACTTGGTAAAGAAGATGGCCGCTCAAAACTGTTAGCCTCTGAAATTTAAGGCATAATATCTACAAGTAGCCTTAAACTAGAAGAAAATCCCAGACACCAAATGTACGAGTTCTTATATATGCCTACCAACATCGTAAAGAGTACAGGCAAAGGTCCTCTCCACAGACAATATTCTAATAATATGGAGACTGATGAGAGCATCCAACTGACAGTAATCTCTACATCCCCCAACTTGAACTCGGCAAGTACTTTTAAGTCGTCCAAACAAGGGCCATGATCAACTCAGGTACATGTAACACATATCAAATAGCAAGCGAGTATTTTGATATCAAAGAGCATCCGATAATCACATTTCAAACCAGTGTTACCTTTTCCTTGGACACGTTATTCAATGCCATATAAAACTATACACATCGGAGGCTAAGTAAACAGGTCCTTTGTAATCCACAAGGAAGAATTATGAAACCTACACAAGTGTAATACTCTCACCAAAACTTCATTCAAACAATTGGGACGAAACAAAAAATGCCAAAAGAACTGCATGAGTCGTGATCAGTAGTTGCTTCAGATTTGTAGTACAAACATAGAAATATTACGACCACTAGTAGGTGGGTGGTCAGATGACAAATCCTTCTTACAGGAGTGTGATTTAGGGAAATTGTTAAACTAGAGGGGCACAGAAACACCCACCTACTCAGTCTTCTTTTCCTTTTTAGATGGCAATGGAATCTTGTCCTGAAGAATTTGTTCAAGTTTACTATATTGGGTATGAAGAATCTCATGTGTTATAGACAACTTTGCATCAATGTGATGCTGGTATCTATCATATAGGAAGGGGACGGAAAGACTAAGGAGAACACCTGCAAAAATAACCAGTCATATATGAGCACATTAAAAAATAAACCCTTAAAGTGCATGCTGAACACCAAAATAACTCGCTCACCAATGTAGAGAAGCGTAAGGAAGTTGCAAAAGTTGCCAATATATGATGCTATCCACGTACCAGAAGCAACCTGAAGAAGAAGAACAGGTGCATTTGAAAACAGATGAAGAGAAGTTCCCAAAATCAGAAAATGGGCAGAACTGAGAGCAATATCCCTAACCTGAGCAAAAAGCTTCAAATTTCTACCAATGGCAATATCACGCGCAATCGACAGAGCATAATTGGCGTACACCTGTAAAACATCAGCAACCTTGGCTACAGTCTCCTCTGGTATCTCCATATTCGGAATAGGTGGCAACGGCCTGAAGCACATTACTGAATTAAACTTTATTTATCTTTAAGGGAAAAAAAAAACTTAAAGCTTTTAAATTAAGGCCACAGTGTTGTGGAAAAAGAACCCAATTCCTTGCGAGGACTATTTATCTCATAAACATCAGAAGAACTGAATTGATTGAGATCCAAGAGTAGACAGTTACCTATTGAGAAGGGAAGCTGATTTGCCCCAGAGGAAGAGAATAGCTAGGAGAAGGAACGATGTATTGGCCAGAAAAGATAAGAGATTGTAACCTCCTCGCTCAAACAGCAACCAGGAGCCCGTTGCTCCAACTAACACTATCACACTCCCAACCCATCGTCTCCACAGCAACACATCAGCCACTGATATGTCAACAAATCAAAATCAAAACTCCATAAGAAAGAAAGAATCAGAAATTAGGAGTTGCGAGGAAATCGGATCTATCTGACCTTTGCCGCCACCGAGAACTTTGTAAACGTTGAAGCGACGAGGGATTGGTTCCACCATTTTCTTTTTCTTTGATATATGATTGATTTAGAGTCAGAAAAACTAGAAATTGCAGAGAAATGAAAAGGAAGAAGAAGAATTGACTTATTGAGAGACGTTTTTCGGAAATAACAAGGAAAACAGAGAGCGGGATGGGAATGGTTAGTTTGCTTCTGTTTCGGTTTTGGTTTCTAAGGAAATTTAAAATTATACATATATACATCTGTGCGTGTGTGTGTGTCATGACCGCCTTCTCTAACGTATACGTATTATTTTATTTTAGTTAAACATTTTGAAAAACTATCTTGCATCTTCCAAATTTTAAGGATATATATATTAAATTATAGCATGACATATATGTCTTAATGGGCAAGATAGCAATGAAATTAATGATTGTATCTCAATGTTTAAGGAAGAAAGACGGTAGTGTGGTGGGGTACATGAGGGTGCAGATGATGAAACATTCGAAAAGATGAGACTTTTGAAAGTGTGGTGCAATTGGTGAAAACTTTAGAGGAACCTTTAAAGATGGCTTGAGATCGTTTGTACCAGCTTTTCTGTCTCATCTATATGCCAACTCCTCTCATCCACATATTTCATAACAAATAAATGGGACAACATGAAATAAGTGGATGGGAGGGGTTGGGACAGAGATGGTACAGCGTAGCCGGTACAGACGATCTCATCCCTTTAAGGCTTGAGATCGTCTGTACCAACTTTTCAGTCTCATCTATGTGCCAACCCCTCTCATCCACATATTTCATAATAAATAAATGGGACAATATGAAATAAGTGGATGGGAGGGGTTGGGCCAGAGATGTTAAGATGCAATGTTTGAGTAGCAGTATATTTAGAGGCAAACATTTGAAAAAAGCTTGTTAGAGTCAACAATAAGCGATACTAGTTTAAAGGTGGTAGTGTAATAGTATCAAAGAGAAGCTAGGGTGGCAAAAAATTCTAGTTGAAGAGATAGACAAGTCAGGAAGAAAATATGAACAAGGTATAGCTAATAAAGCAAGAAAGGCAGCCAAGGAGATATGGTTGGAGAGATTCATTCACTTTGTGCTCTAAACTTTGGTTAATTTCCAAATAAATGAACTTGTTATGGAAGCAGCGTCAGAGAAAGTAAATCAAAATCTTGATCACCAATGATTAATCTATATCAGGAGAAGCAAACGTAAAATATCAGTTAGGCTTAATCAGAGCGTTGAGATAGGCCTATAATTAGGTCTTAAATAGTTACGTGATGGATGATTAATTGTGAAGAGAATGTTAGAGTTTATCACAATATTTGTTTTTCTAGAGAATAATCACGGGAGAGAAGGATATATATTTAATGATTGTTTTTAATTACATATATAGATCAGCCAAGGAGATTGTTTTGTTACTCAAAGGAAAACAACCAGTATATCGGGTTGGGGAGTCCAATTTGGAGAATCCTTCACCATTGATGCCTTTCAGTAGCCATATCCTACCTTCTTCTTCACATCATTCTATTTTTGAGGCTCAAGTTGTTGTTAAAAAGCTTTAGTTACTGATTTTCAATGGGACAGACGCAAGTGGGTGGTGTATTCGCACAGAACATTATTTTGAGTTAGATAACACTCCTCCTCACTTGAAGGTTTTTCGTTGCTCTGGTTTCTATGGATGGCATAGCCTTACATTGGGTTCGTTGGTTGTGACAATGTTTTACCATCATGGATTGGCCTGTGATGAAGGGTGAACTTTTTAAGCGTTATGGCGGTGACTCGATTTCAAACTCGTATGAATGCCTGTTATCTCTTCATTAGGTTAGATATTTCAATAAATATATGGATGCATTTGTGGGGTGCTCTTCTCAAGTTCCATCGATGAGTAACGACTATTCTCTAATGATTTTCCTAAACAGGTTCAAGGAAGAAATTTGGGTACGAATCCAAAATTACAATGCTATAGACATTTGGTTCGTAATGGAATTAACCTCGGAAATTGAGAGATAATTGTGTTATATTCATGGGACCATTTACTATGGCTCGCATTAATCTCAAGCACGGTATTTTACTGTATTTGGATTAAATTCTGGCCTACCACTACGTTTAACAAGACAACCAACTTCTACAAGTCCGAGTCTGAGCAGGACCCGACCCAACACAAATCGCTCAACTCAAGTGGAAAGCGTTGTGTCTTCAACCAGTAAATACTCAATGACAACCACACACATTACTTCCACCTTTGGGTCACAAAATCAATCACCACAACCAGCTTCTCATAAATCCAAACTTCCTAATGACAAGCAAGAGTTACGTTCTAAGCGTTTATGTTTTAAATGTCGTCAACCCTATCACCCTTTACATGTCTGGTCCAACAAGTCAATACGTGCTATTTCTGTTGCGATGGATGATGTAGATGAGGATGAGCTCTCTCTTGTACAGGAGGAGACTCCCTCTTCGAACATCAACCAACGCATTGATGGGGACGAGATGACCCAACCACAACTATAAATATTGGATATGAGTTTATCGACGATGGTCGGGTTAGGTTCTCCTAAAACTTTGAATTTACTGGTTTCAATTACAGGGTATCCTGTTCACATTTTGATCAATAGTGGCGCTAGTAAAAATTTTATCTCTAGTTCATGTGCAAGAAAATTATAGCTTAATGATTCATGTTTTCGTGTTCGTTTGGGTGATGGTCGTCGGATCTCACCGCAAGGTTTGTGTTCACAACTCTCAATTAATATTGTTGATATGTAATTTACATCCGATTGTTATGTATTTCAATTGAGTGATATTGACATCATTCTGGGCGTGGCTTGACTTAAGACCTTGGGTGATATACACGTTAACTATAACACTTTAACTATGCATTTTGAGTATAATGGACAAATTGCTTATTTATGTGGGAATTCTTCATTAATTTAATCCCCCATTTCAATTCATGGATTGGCGAAACTGAGTAACAATGAGTATCATGTCTTTTTATGGGAATTGGATGGGGAAACCTGTTTGGAAGAAATGTTGACAGCTTTTCAATCACAAGAGCTTTCAGTTTTGCTTTTGGAATTTAATTGTGTATTTATTGACAAATTACCCCTTGCCACCAACTCGTGTTACTGAAAAATATCAAAAGAATGAATCGTATATTGAAGATGATAATACAAGATTTATACAAGTGATTAAGTCTATCTCTTGCTACAATTTAGGCTAACTATCTGCTATATTTATCTTTACCATATTGAGGATAATTACAAACAATTGATATATTCTTATTACTCCCCCTTAAGTTGGAGAGTGAATATCATGAAGTCGCAACTTGCACCTCAACGCTTCGAACTGTTCTCTTCCAAGAGCTTTCGTGAAAATATCCACTAGCTGTTGCCTTGTCGGAACATAGGATGGTTTGATCAAACCTGCTTGTAACTTCTCTCGGACGATGTGGCAATCTATCTCGATATGTTTTGTCCGTTCGTGAAAAACTGGGTTTGCAGCAATATGAAGTGCTGCTTGGTTGTCACAGTACAAGGGGGATGGCTCCGATGAAATAATCTTCAAGTCCCTTAGTATATAATTTAACCAAGTTAATTCCAAACATGTATTTGCCATCACCCTATACTCCGTTTGTGCTGATGCCCTGGATACATTGGTTTGCTTCTTAGATCTCCACGAAATCAATAATGTTCCAAGAAAAATACAAAACCCTGTGATTGATCTGCAAGTCTCCCGGCATCCACCCCAGTCTGAGTTACAAAATGCCTTTAATTTAAGATCATTGTTGGCAGGAATTAATAAGCCTTGCCCTGGAGTACCTTTGATGTAACGAAGCAGCTTCATTGCTCCGTCCCAATGCGGTCTTCGTGGATCCTGCATAAATTGACTGAGAGTTCTCACAGAATAAACAATGTCAGGTCGTGTCACTGTTAAATAAATCAATTTGCCAATTAGCCTCTGATATCTCGTTGGATCATGGAGTTGATCACCATCAGTGAGAACCAACTTCAGGTTTTGTTCCATGGGAAACCTTTCTGACTTTGCACCTGTTAACCCTGCTTCCTTCAAAACATCTAATGCATATTTTCTTTGTGACATGAAAATGTTGTTCTTTGATCGTGAGAACTATATGCCCAAGAAATATTTTACCCAGGTCCTTGATGAGAAAATGCTTCAGTAGGCAGCCTTTGAGCCGTTGCATTTCTTTCAGATCATTGCCTATGAGTAGAATGTTGTCAACATAAATAAGCACTGCAATAAATGAGGTACCTTGTACTCTTGTGAACAAAGAGTAGTCTGCCTTGAATTGTTTATAACCAGACCGTTGGATCACGTATGAAAAAGTAGCAAACTAGTTACGTGAGGCTTGCTTCAAACCGTATAGGGACTTGTTGAGCCGGCAAACAATGTTCTCCCCCTGTCGGCGAAGACCTGGAGGAGGAGTCATGTAGACAACTTCATGCAAATCGCCATGGAGGAAGGCATTCTGAACGTCTACTTGATGGGTGTACCAATTTTGGGAGGCTGCCACAGTGAGAAGGCAACGCAAGGTGGTGAGTTTAGCTGTGGGAGAAAAGGTTTCCCTGTAGTCGGCTCCTTCGACTTAGGTATACCCTTTGGCGATGAGACGAGCTTTGTAGCGCTCGATATTGCCATCAGACCGATATTTGATTTTGTACACCCAACGATAGCTGATAGCTTTATGGCCGGAAGGGAGAGGAACCATGGCCCAAGTATTATTTTTCTCCAAGGCTTGTAATTCTGCTGACATTGCTTGTTGCTAGTTGGGATCAAGAACTGCTTGATCATAGGAAGAGGGTTTATGATGACCTGCAATATTGGCTAAAAAGGCACAGTGCGGTGAAGATAAACGAGAAAAGGACATATAATTGGACAAAGGATACCTGGTACTGGATTGAGAACTGGAGCTAGAGGGAGTCCGATCAGCTCGAGTGGGAATATCATAATCTGCATGCCAGAGGGGAACTTGTTTAACACGAGTTGATCGTCGTGGAGCTGGCTCTGCCTGAACTGGAGAAGTAGGAGAGGATGTTTGAGATTGAGGAGATTGATTGTCAAGAGATGCGGAATCTGAGGGATTCGATGGTGTGTCAAATGACTGCAAGTGAGAATAAGATACGGTTTGATCAGCGGGAAGGTTATCTAAAGGTGTAGGAGTAGGTTGGGGAAAATTGACAACGAGATTGGGTAGGACTGGTATGTCTGAAGATGAAGGATGGTGAGAGGAAAAGGGAAATATGTTTTCATGGAATTGTACATCACGACTGATGAGGAATTGTTTGGTGTTGAAGTCATACAACTTATAACCTTCATGGCTTTGTGGATACACATCTTGTGGCATGAGGTTGAAATTTGTGTTTTGGGTGAACAAGTGTGGCGTAGCAAAGGCAACCAAACACCCGTAAGTGGTTAAGTGTGGAAACCCTATTATAAAGGAGTTCAAAGGGTGTTTTATTAGATAGTAATGGAGATGGAGTACGATTAATCAAGTATACAGCAATGAGAACACATTCGCCCCAAAAGAATAATGGAAGGTTGGCTTGAAAAAGAAGTGCTCGTGTTACATTGAGGATATGTCGATGTTTGCGTTCCACCACACCATTTTGTTGGGGGGAGTATGCGCAACTACGTTGGGATTCAATGCCATGAGTTTTAAGAAAATGTTGTAAAGGAAAAAACTCGGTGCAGTTATCAGTTCGAATTGCTTTAACTGTGGCATGGAATTGATTTTGTGCGAAAGTAATAAAGGACTCGAGGAGATGGGCAGTGTCTGATTTACTATTCATGAGAAACAACCATGTACACCTGGTAAAGTTGTCAACAATGGTAAGGAAGTATTTAGCACCAGAATGCGTAGGCACTCGATGTGGACCCCAGACATCACAGTGAAGTTAATCAAATGCAGCATGAGTTTGTATTGAACTTAAAGGAAATGGAATACGAGTTTGTTTGGCCCTAGGGCATACATCGCAATTATTGGAGAACTCACTATCATGTTGGATAGATAAAAGAGGAGCAAGTATTTTAAGTCGAGAGGGTGATGGATGGCCAAGACGCATATTCCAGAGATGAGGATTGTGTGTGACATGGTTTGAGACTGGAGTGACGTGCACAGGTGTCATATAGTAGAGACCACCAGTCTGCTTACCCGAGCCAATCGTCATTCCCGTAGCCAAGTCCTGCAAAACACAATAATCCGGGAAAAAAGTGATACAACAATTCAGTTATTTTGATAATTTGCTGACAGAAATCAGATTTAAATTAAATGAGGGAACACACAAAGTGTCATTTAACTTAATGTGTGAATTAAAGGACACGGTGCCAATGTGAAAAATTGAGGCTGTGGATCCTGTTGGTAAATTGACAAAAGAAACAGTTGGAGATTGAATATGGAAAAGTAAAGTTTCATCGGCTGTGATGTGGTCTGTTGCACCACTATATAATATCCAAGGTTTTGTGACGTTGGAATAGGTAGGGGTTGAGAATAACAAACCTGCAGCATTGGCAAAAATATCACTATTACCGAAATTTTTACTCTGACTGAATGAAGCCAAAGCCTGAGCAAATTGTTGAATCTGCTCAGAAGTGAATCCCTGAAGGAGATTCGAAGGATTGCTTACGTCATTTGATTGGGAGACATTGACTGCATTTACCATCGAGTTGTTGTTTCTTCCGTTCCCTTTGCCACGATATCGTTGCTGTGATGGTGGACGTGAGTTTCCAGCATTCTTAATTCTGCATCTATCCTCAGTGTGGCCATCTTTGTCGCAGAATTTGCAATGAAACTTTAGTGTTCGACATTCATCAATGGTGTGGCCTAGTCTATGGCAATGATCGCAGGTTTTATCTTTGGAAGCATTTGATGGAAACGACTTTCCTTAGACGGTAGCAGTAATTGAGAAATTTTCATTTGTTTCTGATGTGACCTGCATCTATTTTTCTTCCTGGATCACGAGAGAATAAGCCTGACGAACATTTGGCAGCGGAACCATCATCAGGATATTGGATCTGACAGTCTTGAACGCCTCATTAAGGCCCATGAGGAACTGTATAAGCTTATCTTCCTCTCGTTGATCACCATGCTTCTTCTCCTGATTGCAAGGGATGTGTGTTATATAAGTCTCCAATTCTGCCCAGAGACTCTTAATCTTTGAGTAGTACGCAGCAACAAATAGGTTGCCCTGAGATATAGTGGCAATTGATATTTGGACTTGAAAGATTGCAGGAGCATTCTTCTGCGAGAATTGATCTCGTAAATCCTCCCAGACCTGTTGAGGGGTTATAGCATGCACCACTCCTTCGGCGAGATCTAGATCGACGGAGTGAGTAAGCCACGACAACACCATACTGTTACATTGATTCCATAATGCAAATTCTGAGGGTTCTTCTTCTGCGACAGGTGGATCGATGGTCCTGTCGATGAATCCCAGTTTGTTTTTGGCAGTGAGAACATGGATCATGGCCTTACTCCAAGACTGATAATTTGTTCCATTCAACTTGGTTGGTACTAGTAGATAGGGGTGAGTATTATTCGGGTAAGAAAATATTAAATTTTGGGTAATTCGGGTCGAGCAGGGTATTACCCGAATTATTTTCAAACCGGGACGGGTTACTTTAAAAAAATTCAGGCCGGCCCGATTACCCGAATTAAGTTTAACAAAATTATGAAAATACGTTTCGTTATTTTTCTTGTAGAATTAACAGATTAATTATGCTAGTTAATTGAAATATTTGGTTATATTATTAATGAATTCAACTATTTGTTGAGATATGAAAATGTAATTCAAGTATTTAGTTATTTTGTGTAATTTTTTAAAGAGAACCAAACAAAATTTCGGGTAATTCGGGCTTTACCCGAACAAAATTTCGGGTAATTCAGGCCGGGTAAATTCGGGTAATGAAATTTCAGGTTCGGGTCGGATAAGATGAAATTTTTTTTTGGTAATTCGGGCCGAGCCCAAACAGTGAAAATTGGGCCCGAATTACCCGAATGCTCACCCCAACTAGTAGATACGCAGGTTGATCGGAGTGATGAACATAGTATGGATGTGAAGGATCCATACCAACAGTTTTGTTGCTATTTTTGACATCGGATGATTCAACATCATCATCGGCCATGATTGTTGTGAAGGAGGTGAATGTAAATTATCAAGAGCACCAGGATCAGTGTTCTGATACCATGAAAAATATCAGAAGAATGAATCGTATATTGATAATGATAATACAACGCTGATAGTACAAGATTTATACAAGTGATTAATTCTATCTCTTGCTACAATTTAGGCTAACTATCTGCTTTATTTATCTTTACCATATTTAGGATAATTACAAATAATTGATATATTCTTATTAGTTACGGATGACAAAATACAATTGAAGGAGGGGTCATGACCTGTGGTGGTTAGGCCTTACCGTTATGGGCACATTCAAAATGATGAAATTGAACGATTGGTGGATGATATGCTCTCTGATGGAATTATACAATCAAGTTCCAGCCCTTATTTTAGCCTAGCTCTTCTTATAAAGAAGAAAGATGGTAGTTGGAGATTTTGCGTGGATTGCTGAGCACTTAAAAAAGTTACTATACTTGATAAATACCATATTTCGGTGATCCAAGAATTATTGGATGAGTTACATGATGCATGTCATTTCTCAAAATTTGATTTAAAGTCGAGGTACCACCAAATTCGAGTTGCGACGGCTGACATGAATGACATATTTCGTCCTTATTTATGCAAATTTATTATGGTGTTTTTTGACAATATCCTTTTTTATAGTCGAACATAAGAGGAACACATGGAGCACTTGTTGATTGCTTTTACTATATTGCATCAAAATTCTTTTGTGGCAAACCAAAAGAAATGTATCTTCGGGAAAAGCTCAATCGAGTATTTTGGCCATGTGTTGTGTGCTAATGACATGGCTATGGATTCACCAAAGATCTCCTTTGTTTTATGACAGCCTAGACCAAGCGAGTGTGAAGGAGGTTTGGAGATTTTTGGATCTCACTGGATATTATCGTCGTTTTATTTTTAGGACTATGATCGAATTACTTCTCTTTTGACTCAATTGATACGAAAAGCAAATGATGATCAATTTCAGTGGAATGGTGAGGCTTAAAAGGCTTTTGAGGAATTACAATTAGTTGTAACAACAACCTTTGTTCTTGCCATGTCTGATTTTTCTAAACAGTTCATTATTGAATATGTTGCATCGGGAAGTGGGATTGGAGCAGTGTTAATGCAAGACTTATGACCTGTTGTTTTTTTAGCAAGTCTTTGGCATATAAAACACTATCAAAATCGGCATATGAATGTGAGATGATGGCTTTGGCATTATCGATGCAGGATTGGCATCTATATTTATTGGGTCGTAAATTCTTGGTGAGGACAGATCATAGTAGCCTTTGACATTTGATAGAACAATAGATCATAACACCTGCACATTAACTTTGGTTGGCTAAAATGGGGTATGATTTTGATGTGATTTACAAGCTTAGTATTACAAATAAGTTGCTGATGCTCTTTCCCAAAAAGGATCATATCTAGAATTATCTGCCATTAGCAAACCTTAATGGGTTGATCTTGACGAAATCACTAAAAAGGTGGAAGTTGATGTCTTTTTGGGGTCCATTATGCAAGCACTCAAATCAGATCAGCTTATTAATCTCTCTTTCTTTATGATACAAGATTGATTATACTATAAAAGGAGGCTTGCAATAGCTCATTCTTTAACTTGGGTTCATCGTTTATTAATAGAGTTTCATGCCACACTAATGGGAGGTCATTAGGGTGCCTTTAGAGAGTATCGTGGAGTCTCTTTGAGCTTTTATTGGTGAGGAATGTTCTAAACTATCAAGAAATTTATTGCTAAATGCCTCACTTGTTAAAAGAAAAATATGAGACGATGAATCCTGCAAGTTTGTTACAACCATTGTCACTTCCGAATGCCATTTGGGATGATATCTCAATGAATTTTATAGCCAGACTTTCTAAATCTCATGGTGTCGATAGCATCTTTGTTATGGTTAATCATCTATCCAAATATGCTCATTTTATAGTTATTAAACGCCCAATTACAACAACCAAACTTGCTGAAATTTTTGCAAAAGTGGTGGTATGACTTCATAGGATTCCTAAGTCTATCGTATCGGATAGAGATCCTTTATTTGTTTTTGTTTTTTGGAACAAGTATTTTAGACTACAAGGGTCAGTATTACGTATGTCTTCTGCTTAGCATCCTGAAATTGATGGCTAAACTGAGGTTTTCAATAGGAGTCTTAAGACTTACCTTCAGTGTTTTGCTTGCGAGCAACCTAAATAATAGGCATGCTAGTTAATTTGGGCAGAATATTGGTACAATACTACCTTCCAAATATCAGCTAGTTGTACAGCCTTTGAAGTGGTGTATGGTCGCAAGCCTTTTACTATTCACAATTTCCTTCTTGGAGAATCCAAGGTAAAAGCTGTTAATGCTTCCTTACATGATCGTGTAGTTATGCTTCGTGAATTAAAGGAACATTTGCATCAAGCGCAACAAAGAATGCAACTTTCAGCTAATAAACATCGAAGGGAGGTATATTTTGAGGTGGGAGATAAGGTATTTTTAAAGTTACGTGCTCATCGCCAACAATTTGTCATGATCAAGAGATATCCTAAACTAGCAACTCGTTATTATAGTCCGTTTTTTATTATTCAACGAGTGGGACAAGTTGTTTATAAACTGAAATTTTTAGAGGATTTTCGAAAACACCTACCCAGGGCCCACCATAAAAAGGGGCCCCATCTTTAACATGTGATGCTAGCTTTCAAAAGGGTCAAATACATTTATTACATAAGACTAATAAATGTAGAGAACGTTGGTGGAAGCTGTAAAAAATGTAGTAATAATTGTAGAGAACATTCGTGGAAGCTGTTAATGTTTTCAAAAGTAATAAATGTAGAGAATGTTGGTGGAAGCTATGTAGAGAATGTTGGTGGAAGCTATATTATCTCTGGCAATAATGAAGCAACTTCTAAGATTGATTAAAGTTAACGTTAACTTCTTATACTTATAAATAGTGTTGAAGTATTTAAGTGTATTTTTACTTTCTAATTTCTTTATTTTCATCAATATATGCATTTAAGGTACTCCAACTCAAAAATTAGCAGTAAAAAATTTCACGATTTTGTCTTTTGAG
>JANIHY010000209.1:64753885-64773129 GCA_027479065.1 Erythroxylum brevipes | reverse complement strand
GTCAAATATTGAATAAAATTAAAGAATTTGAAATATGATTGAAAGAAATTGTTTTTATTTATAGAAGAATTTGAAGTTTAATTAAAAAATTATTATTAAATGAAAATTAATATATTTATTTTGGTTTATAAGAAATTATTAGTTTAAGAAAATTCATAGATTAATTAATAAAAAATTGATTTTTAATAACAAAAATTATTAAAGTAAATGAAACTGAAAAAATTGAAAATCGAATTAAAAAATTAGATGGTTGAAAATTTCAAGATTAAACCGAACGAACCAATACCTTGAATAATGCTTTTCTAAATTCTTAAAGAGTGGTTGAGGAATTTAAGTTATTTGAATCTTGATTTTTTAATTTTATTAATTCAAATAATTTAATTAAGGTATATAATTAATTCATACAGGTATTATATGCATTAATCAAAAGAATTGTTTAGCATATTGTTACATGCTTGGATCATGCGTGCTTCCTGTCGTGACTAGTCTTACTCTTAACAGTTGCTTGATAGGTTTTGTAATTCTAATAAAACTAGGTCATAGGTAATCGAATTTTACTAGGAAATTAATGCTAGTTGTGATCGAGTTTCATTAGGAAACCAATACCAATTGTTACGATTGTTTGTTTTGTTTCCATTAGTATAGGTAGTGGAGTGGTCTACTAATTGTTAGGTTGATATTACTTTCAAAATTCCATGTTAGTTTGGGTGCTATAAATTAGTATAAGATAATTCGATAAAGAGATGTGAATTGATCAAATCTAATCTCTCATTGTGATACGCTCTTTCCTTATTGAAATATTCTTAATAAACTCTGACTTTCCAAAAGTACCATAACAATTGGTATCAGAGCCGGTTGCGATGGACATCCAAACCAAAGCAACAATTGACCTCATAAATGAAGTTATTGAAATACTCCAAAAGCAGGAACTTGTCTTAACTCTAGTTACTGATAACTACGATCAATTGAAGTCTAGGGTGGATAACAACTACGACCAGCTGAGTGCAATGATGTAGAACCTTACCAACGAGTTCATAGCATTCAGGATCTTTGCCATGCCTAATCAACAAAATGGGAGGACAATTCGTTTTTGGGTATTGGTAGCTCGAAAACACGTCAAGACCATTCCAAAGCGTCTAACTCAGACCTTTCCAAACATCAACCAAAGCTATAATTTCCACGCTTCGAGGGAGATAATCCATAGGGATGGTTGTTTCGTACCACGCAATATTTCCAATATCATGAAATACATGAGGAGCAAAAATTGTCCATAGCTTCATTCCACATAGATAAGTTAACCCTACAATGGTATGAGTGGTATACAAAGATCAGCGGACCCCTGTCCAGGTTTGAATCCAGTTGTGCAATCTTGAAAAGATTCAGGCCAACAGATTATGAATATCCGAGGCAAGCCCCGTCTCGACTGAAACAAAATACTACTGTGGAGGTATATCAAGAAGCATCCGAATGGTTGTCAAATCTTGTGGATGACTTGCCTGAGAGCTTTTTTGTTAGCAACTTCATTGGCGACCTAAAGGATGATCTATGCCTAGATGTAAGGATGAAAAAACCACGGACCCTACCTAACACCATTGGTTTGGCACGCTTTGTTGAGGAAAGGTACCAAAATCCTCGTTGACAAAATTTTGGTTTGCATATTATGACAAATACTGTCCCAAAATCAAATATGGGGGTGTTGGGACTAGTTCCAACTTAAAAGGGAGGAGCACCAAACTTCCGTTGACTTTTTGCACAGGAAGCAAAAGAGCGGAGGGATAAAGGCTTCTATTACTATTGCGATGAGAAGTTTGCTCCTGGTCACTGGTGTGTTTAACCACAAATGTTCATGATTGAAGGAGCTGAGGACGACGACTCGACTGAAGAAGAAGAAGAAGTAGAGGAATACAACTAAGAAAATGAAATTTCTTTCCATGCCATCACTGGTGCACAACATCCCAAATGATTCGAGTTCTGGGAAAATTTAGGAATAAGGAATTTATGGTACTCATTGATGGGGGAAGCGCTCATAACTTCATTGATAAGACAATTGTATCAAAATATGGACTCAAAGTGGACACTGGTAAGAAGTGGATAATCATAGTAGCAAACACACAACGCGTGGAATGTGCGGGAATATGCTGAGAGCTGAAGATGGAAATCCAAGGATTTCCCGTTGAAACTGATTTCTTTATGATGCCAAAATCGGCCTGTCCGTTTGTGTTGGGAGTTCAGCGGCTCGAGACATTGGGAACAATTCAAGCCGACTACCAAAAGCTTACGATGACGTTTATTCTTAGTGGGCAAAAATATACTTTTCAAGGAATGCAAAGAAAAGGGATAGAAAACCTAAAAGATAAGGAAGTCAAAAACCTATTTTCTAGCAACTTGGTTGGAACGAGGTTCTTGATACATATGATCCACTCGAATTCAATTCCTTGGAGCTTGAAAATACACAATCAGATCTCAATCAAATCCTAAAGGATAATGAGAGCATATTTCAAAAACCAACAACATTACCCCCAAACTAGGCCTATGATCACCAAATTCCGTTAGTACCTGAAACAATGCCAGTTTCAATCAGACCCTCTGGATTAATTAGGTCGAGCAATAGTCCGTTCTCTTCCCTAGTTTTACTCGTAAAAAAAACCAGTTGAGAGTGGAGATTTTGTGTGGACTATAGAGCCCTTAATGCTCTTATCATCAAAGATAAGTTCCCAATTCTTGTCATCGACGAACTAATGGATGAGTTGTTTGGTGCATTGTATTTCTCTAAATTTGACTTGCGATCTGGATATCATCAAATTTGAATATATAAGAAAGATATACTTAAAACCGCATTCCGCACACACGATGAACACTATGAGTTTGTAGTCATTCCATTTGGACTTAGCAATACGCCTTCAACCTTCTAGAGCCTTATGAGTGAGATCTTCCGTCCATATATACTAAGTTTGTTTTAGTCTTCTTTGACTATATTTTGATTTTTTTCTAAGACTTGGGAAGAACATATGCAACACATTCAAATCGTCCTCTCCACTATGACCAAGCATTAATTATTTTCCAAACGGGAAAAATGTGTGTTCGATGTCCCGAGAATTTTGTACTCGGGCCACATCTTGACCAAAAAAGGAATTGAGGTCGATCCAAGCAAAGTGGAAGCCATCAGTAACTGGCCCACTCTGAAAACCATTTGTGAAGTTCGAGGATTTTTAAGGTTGGTAGGATATTACCGTAAGTTTATCAAATATTATGGTACTGTTACTGTAACCCTTAACTGATTATTGAGCAAGGAAGGGTTTAATTGGACTTAAGAAATAGAGGAAGCCTTTCAGCATCTCAATGTCTCTTTGTCACAAGCACCGGTGCTAAGGTTGCCCGATTTTTCTAAGCCTTTTGTGATCGAATTTGATGCAAGCGGCACTAGAGTAGGAACCATACTAATGCAGCAAAGACAGCCGATAACTTTCTTCAGTGAAGGACTTAAGGGGGCCTCTCTTTTTTATTCAATTTATGAGAAGGAGATGTTGACCATCGTCAAATCGGTAAGAAAATGGCGATTTTATCTTCTTGGCAGCTCCTTTATTGTCAGAACAGATAAAAAGAGTATGAAATTTTTAATGGAACAACGCATCACTATACCTGCTCAAAATTGGTGGTTGCCTAAACTCACGGGATACGATTGCAAGATAGAGTACAAAACGGGAGCCGATAACACCGCTGCAAATTCTTTTTCCAAGAGTACAGAGATTTGTTTCATTGCTGTGTCATCTCCTAAAGCCTTATAGTGGTAGCTACCACAAGAAGAGTGTGGTCGAGATCCCTACTACAACCGCTTTGACAATCATTCCATAACACAACTCAGAGAGTTTGGTTTTTGGAAGATCGGGTCATTCTCAATCCCAATTCTCCATTAATCTCAACAGTCTTACTCGAAATCATAGCATTATGACTGTAGGTCATTTTGGTTTTCATAAAACCATCAAATGAACTCGAGTATATTTTTACTGGGATGGGATGCGAAAATCAGTCTTGGAATTTATTCGGCAATGTGACATCTGTCAGAGAAATAAAGCGAATCATCTAGCCCCAGCCGGTCTTCTCTAATCCCTTGCTATTCCTAAAAATATCTGGACAGACATTTCAATGAATTTCATCAAGGGACTACCGACTTCTAGTGGATCTCAAGTCATTATGGTAGTGGTTGACCGTCTCTCTCAATACTCTCACTTCGTACCCTCTCTCTCATTTACTTACTGCTTCCACCGTTGTAAAAGCTTTTGTCTAAAATGTTATCCGTTTACACAACCTGTCTGCTAGAATTGTCGGTGACAGGGACCGACTCTTCATGAGTAATATTTAGGATAAGCTGTTTGAAATGCAAGGAACCAAACTGAGCATGAGTAGTAGTTTTCATCCACAGTCTGACGGGCAAACTAAGGTAGTCAACAGGATTTTGGAACAGTATCCTAGATGTTTCTCAGCAGATCAACCAAGAAAATGGAAGGAATGGCTTCCATGGTATGAGTATAGCTATAATACTTCCACTCACTCTTCCATTAAGACTTCTCCCTTCCAAACAGTTTATGGCCTCCCACCTCCACACTTTTCATTATGTTCTGAGAACAGCCAGAGTGGGTGTCATGGACTCTTATCTTCAAGAACTTGATGAGATGTTCAAAGAATTAAAAATCACATTGCAACAAGCCCAAGACTATACGAAGAGCTTTGCGGATCGAAAGCGAAGAGACGTTGAATTTAGCATGGGAGATCACATGTACCTTGAGTTGCAACCATACAGACAAAACTCAGTGGTTTTACGAGCATCCTTGAAACTCTCTCCATGCTACTATGGACCATTTTATGTCACGGCACGTGTGGGACTCATTGCTTACAGATTAGAATTACCACATGGGTCAAGGATCTATAACGTTTTTCACATTAGTAAGCTGAAAAAATGCGTGGGAAATGTCCTTGTGGTTTCTGCATGATTTCCTTCAACTTCTGAAAATGCTACTATCCTCCCACAACCAGAAAAGGTTCTTTAACGATGCACAGTTCAAAAAGGACGGTATTGACGTAGGGAAGAGGTATTGATCAAATAGGTTGGTGCAACTGATGAAGACGCCACTTGGGAAGAGGTGAGACACTTTCAGAAGTCTTTTCCGGCCTTCTCTCTTGTGGACAAGGGATCCTAAGGAGGGAAGTAAATGTTACGTGCTTAGGTCATGCATACTTGCTGTCGTGACCAATCTTACTCTTGATAGTTGCTTGATAGGTTTTTCTTATTGAGTAAGTATATTAAAACTAGGTCATAGGTGGTTGAGTTCATTAAGAAACTAATGCCAGTTGTGGTTGAGTTTTATTAGGAAACTAATACTAGTTGTTACGGTTGTTTGTATTGTTTCTATAAGTATAGGTAGTGGAGTGGTCCACTAATTGTTAGGTTGTTATTGCTTACTGGATTTCATATTAGTTTGGGTGTTATAAATTAGCTCAAGATAATTCAATAAAGAGATGTGAATTGATCAAATCTAATCTTTCGTTGTGATACTCTCTTTCTTTACTTCTGTTTAAACTCTAACTTTTCAAAAGTACCATAACACATATACCTAAAAAGTATCAATTATAAATATTACTTCCATTAAAAAATTTCGTTCAGTATTAGCAATGTTTGTTAGTGTAATTACCTCCGTTAAGTCCATTAGATCAAATAGGCCCAAAGTTTGGTAGGTCCAATATGCTAATCCTTCCTGGAAGAAACTTCACGAAAGAGAGAAGAAAAAGTTGATGCAGAGACATAGTCGTCGTCGTTTTACGTCTGAAAGCTCTGTGCCAGAGAGATTGGAGGCTCCTCCGTAGATCTCCGATCAAGAACTACGAAATCCAACAACTAAGTAGATGTTGCCAACGTCTGCGAGAGGACGTGTATCGTCCTCCTCATCTCGCCCCAATCCAATCTTCCCTCAGTATCTCCGTCGAATCGTTAAGGTTGTCATCTTCTCTTTCTCTCAACTCAGCCCAAACTGGATCGGAGCTGTTTAAAATTAGGGTCTTGCGATTTAATTATTTGTTCTTTTTTGTGGTAGTGGCAACAAATGGATATTGAATACACTTTCTGGCAAATGCTTCACCTTTGCACCTCCCCTAAAATTGTGTACGTTTGGTTTCTATTTTCCATTTTTATCGTCTAATTATTCTATATCTGAGTTAATTGAGAAAAAGAGTTCTTAATTTCGTGATGATGCATCTTGTGCGGTGCGGTATGATTGCGGCAGGGCAGCTATCAGCACACTAAGTATCACAAGCGTAAGTTCATTTTCGCTGAACATCCACTTTCTGATCTTGCTCTTGTTCAGTGTTCAAAATAATCTTTGTATTTGCTTTTCATGATTATGTATGTGGATCATTCATAATAGATTTAGAAAATTTTGTTGTGCCCACGTAGAGTGGTTTATATATGATAAAGCATTCTTAACCCAGGACGTTGTTTTTGGGTTAAGATATGGATTCCTTATATATAAACCACCAATCCTCCTAAAATAAAAACAATAAGAAATTTCACATAGATGAGAGCAGGCTTAAAGAAATTGTGATCCTGCTAAATTCAACTGTGAAGTTGATTGATAGTGGAGATGCAGACTTCTAAAGAAAAGAAACTATTGAAGTAGGAAGTTCAAGGAACCATTGTAGATAATTTGTTCACTTTGGCACGTTGCTTGCAGCACTATGAAATATAAATTTTGGTCCTGGACTAGGGCTACAAAATTGCATTGGAAGCCAAGTGCGAGCTGGAATTTATAAGTAGAAAGCACCAGTTATTTTTAGATTGACTGTCACTTGATTAGTGAATTGAACTCTGTAGCTTGCCTTCTTCTGGAGATTCTATCTCGATAAATGGTGATCCTTCTTCTTCGAATTTTCAGCAAACACCTTGTGTGCATATGACTTCTGTTGAAGTTTTTCATGGAACCAAAGTGGGTTGTGGAAGCCAATGTTTGAGTAAAAAATTGTTATTCAAACAAGAAGTTTGAATTAATTATTGTTTACAAACAGTAAGTAGACTTGATTTGAACAAAATGTTTGAATAAAAATGTGTTTGCAGATTGTGAGTATAATATAACTCGTTAGTTGGACTAAGAACTTGGTCGAGTAAGATATGTACTTTACAGTGAAGAAAACTATATTGAACTTGATTATATGTACATATGATTTCTATGATATATATACACAAGAAACTTAGCTATAATTAAGGGATATTCTTAACTATCAAATCTCCCAATTGTAGGGATAGATCTCTCAATTATAGGAAGAGATCACTACAGATATTAATTTCTAAATATATGCACAGAAATAATCCAATCTAATTACTCTATTCAACACTCCTTCTCAAGTTGGTGCATAGATATCACACATGCCTAACTTGCAAACAAGATTGTGAAACTGCTTGTTGTAGAGTCCTTTGGTGAAGACATATGCCAGTTGTTCATTAGACCCCACGTAGGATGTGTAAAAAACCATCCACAAGTTTCTCCGTTACAAAGTGTCGGTCGATTTCTATGTGTTTTGTTCTATCATGCTGAACAGGATTGTGAGCTAGCTAATGGCAACTTTGTTATCACAGTAGATGGATAAACTTCCTCCATCCATCAGTTGTAACTCATTCATCAACTTTCTTACCCACAAGAGTACGCATACACCTTGTGCATAGCTCTGTATTTTGCTTCCGCACTAGATGTAGCAACTACATTTTGTTTCTCACTTCTCCAAGTGACTATATTTTCTCCTATGAGCGTACAGTAACCAGTGGTTGATCTCCTATCATCTGGAGATCCAGCCCAACCAACATCTGTAAATGTTTGTATCTTAAGGTGACCATTGTTAATGAACAGAAGGCCTTTTCTTGGTGCAGATTTCAGATAGCACATGATGCGAAATATAGCCTATAAGTGTGGATCTTGTGGATCATGCATATACTGACTCACCAAGCTAACTGCATATGCTATGTTTGGTCTGGTGTGAGAGAGATAGATCAGTCTCCCAACTAATCTATGATATCTTCCCATGTCTACTGATGTACCTATTCCCGCTTGAAGTTTGTGGTTGTTCTCAATAGGAGATTCAGCTAGTTTACAACCCATCATACTGGTTTCTTCTAACAAGTCTAGAGCATATTTCCTCTGGGAAATAAAGATTCCTTTTTTTGATCTAGTGACTTCAACTCCCAAGAAATATTGCAACTTCCCTAGATCCTTAATTTCAAATCCATGAGCAAGGAGTTTCGTCAACCTAACCATGTCTTCTCTATCACTTCCTGTTACCACATTGTCATCAACATAGACAATGAGAAGCGTGATCTTGCCTTGGGAATGCTTGATAAATAGGGTATGATTCGCATTATTCTGGTGATAACCAAAGGAAATCATGGCTCGACTGAATTTTTCAAACCATGCTTTGGGAGATTGCTTTAGCCCATACAAGGCCTTTTTTAGCCTACAAACCTTTCCCTATGTCTTCTCATCTTCAAACTCGAGAGGAATCTCCATGTACACCTCCTCCTCTAGATCCCCATGGAGGAAAGCATTTTTAACATCAAACTGTTGTAAGTCCCAATCTAAGTTAGCTGCACAAGAGAGTAGAATTTTGATTGTATTCATCTTAGCAACAGAAGCAAAGGTCCCTTGATAGTCCAGTCCATATGTTTTAGTAAAGCCTTTGGCTAGCAATCTCGCCTTGTATCTCTGCTTCACTGTGAATAGCCATGTGCAACCAACTGTCTTTTTTCCTTCTGAAGCAGTGACGAGTTCCTAGGTCTCATATTTTTTCCAGAGCTTTCATTTCCTCCGCCATAGCTTCTTTCCAATGGACATTTTCTATTGTTTCTCTCCAATCTTGTGGAATAGACACAAAGGAAACAAACAAGACAAAGGCTCTATGGGGAGGAGATAGTGAGTCATAGGAAACAGAGTTAGAAATTGGGTGCTTAGTGCAAGTTCTAACACCTTTACGAAGAGCAATAGGCTTATCTAAATATTTAGATAAATCGTATTCTAACTCACCAATGTTTTTGGAGGAAGATAATGTCATAGACTGCAAAATGACTTTTTCTATCCTTTTTCTTCTTGAGTATGTTCGCAAATTTGGTTTATCTAAGTGCCTACTTTGATCCTCCTGAGTCAGACAAGTTTTCTCCTCCTGAAGTGTTCTCTATCCCTGGATTATATTATCAAGCAACACCTCTTGATTCTCATTCTCCCTTTGAAGAGGATTTTGATGTATGGAGAAATAGGGATCACACTCCAAAAAAATGACGCCCACACTTACAAAGTATTTCTTAGACGGAGGGTGATAGCACTTATATCCTTTTTGTGTAGGAGAGTATGCAACAAACACACACTTTAAGGCTCTAGGCTCTAAGTTGCCTACATTCTGAGCATGAACAAAGCAAATACACCCAAATATTCTTGGAGGTACAATATACAAATTTTTACCTAGCAAAATTTCTACATGCCTTTTTAAAGTCCAGAATTTGAAGTGACATTATATTGATAAGATAGAAAGCTCAAAGGACGATATCATCCCAATATCCCTTTGGAAGATTCATGGTGAACATGAGTGAGGGAGCTACCTTTAGAATATGTCTATTCTTCCTTTTCACAACCCCGTTCTGTTCACTAGTATAGGCACAACTAGTTTGACGTATTATTTCATAGGAATCTAGATAAGCACAAAAATTTCCATCCATATACTCTAGTCCATTATCAGATCTCAAGATTTTAACTTTATCATCATGCACAACTGGTTTGATGTTTTATTTCATAGGAATCTAGATAAGCACGAAATTTTTCATCTAGATACTCCAGTCCATTATTAGATCTCAAGATATAAACTTTAGCATCATGTTGGGTACAAATCATTTTATGAAAAGATTGAAAGCACGAAAGCACTTCTTTCTTGGCTTTTATCAAATAAACCCAAGTTAATCTTGTGCAATAATCAATAAAGGTCACAAACTATCTATGGCCAGAAAGAGAGGGATTTTGAGTAGGGCCCCAAAAATCAGAGTGAATTGTCATTAAAGGAACATAACTTCTATTATTAGATAAATGATAAGAACTTCTCATATGTTTGGCAAGTTCACATGTTTCACAAAACAAAGAATTAAAAGAATTTCTTTTAAACAAGCTTGGATATAATTTTTCTAGAGCAAAAAATGAGGGATGTTCTAATCGCCTATGCCATTGGAGAATTTCCTTATTGATCACATCATTCGCAAGAGACACTTGATTAGCAACTATCATGAGATTTTCTTCCAAGAGGTATAAGCCAACCTGCAGTCTGCCAGTTCCAATCCTTTGCCCTGGTTGGAAGTTCTGAAGAACACGATAGTTAGGAAAAAAATTCAACTTTGTGATTAAGATCCTTAGTGATAGAACTGACAGAGAGAAGATTAATAAGAAAACAAGGTATGTGAATAACAATGATGAAGTGATATTAGAAGTACAAGTAACAGAACCTGTACCAGATACGAAGGTAAAAGACCCGTCAACTATTCTAACATTATCTCCTTTTTTCCATGAGAATGTGTTAAAAATTTGTTTTAAGAGTCATCATATTTCTGTTAGCTCCAGAGTCTATAATCCAAGGCTTATCTTTAGGATTTGAGGACAAAATACCTGATTTTGCAATATTTGATCTACCAACTGTGTAGGAGGGTCCAGTTTTGAGAGAAGATGTCTTAAGTTCTGAAGTTCCTCATTGGATAAAACTCCTAATGGTGCTTCAAATGCTTCATTCCCTTCAACCAAGTTAGCATGGCCTTTTACCATTGAGTCGTCGTGTTTTCCACGACTCTGATTTGGTCGTCTATGCAGTTTCTAATAGGTTTCTTTGGTATGGCTTTGTTTTCCACAATAATCATAGGGTAAGTGATCCTTGTCAAAATTTGGCTTCTCAGTAGAACTAACCACTAACCGTGCTTTCTCAATAATGGTTGTATGTAGCATAACATTTCTTCTACTTTCTTCTTGCTGAACAACAGAATATGCAAGTTGTACTGAAGGGAAAGGTTCTTTTCCAAGTATAATACCTTGTATATGATTATATTCTGGAATGAGACCCGCTAAAAAATCAAATACTTGATCCTCCTCTATCTTGAGCATTCAGCTTGAAAATCCTGATAATAATCTAGTTCCTGCCACAATCCACACAACTCCGCAAAATACTGTGATACAGTCATATCTCTGTGCTTCATGTTATGCAGTTTATTACGAATATAAAAAATTTGTGCTTTATTACCTAGTTGAGAGTATGTTAGGGAAGCAGCCTGCCAAATCTTTGTTGCTTTGTCGAGTAACAAATACATCCTAGTAATCTTCGGTTATATTGAATTTATAAGCCACGACATCATAAGAGAATTCTTGGACTCCCAATGGTTATAATCAGGATTATTGACATCAAACCTTTGACTATCACCATTAATGTAACCTTGTAAGCCTCTAGCTTTGATGATCAACAAACAAGATCTTGACCAAGCAAGATAATTGGTCCCATCAAGTTTCATAGGACTGGTTTGAAGTGAAGGGTTATCAGAACTTGAAAGAGTCACCTTTTTTCCATTCATCTGCTACAGAAAACACTCAAGACAATGAAAACTATACCAACAGACGGGTTTAGAAACAACCAGGAACTTTTGGGGCTTTTTCCGATGGCCTACAGGAGGTCAGACACTTCAGAGAGGGTGAACAGGAGCCGGCGACATTGGTGGTCGAAGATTGGAGATGGAAAGATGGCCGGAGGGTGGTGCGTGGACTTTACATGCATCGGAAGCTGTCAGTCTGAGGCGGCGCATGGTTGCACCGATGATGTTGGGTCTGTCATAGGTAGGGTCGCCGGTTGGTTCTTGACCAGATTGGGTGGGTTGTGAGAAGAAAAGGACGTTGTTTTTGGGCAAGTACAAACTCGGCCACTCACTGTTCCGAACAGAGAGGAACAGATAAGAACAAAAAATTTCAGGATAAAGAACAGACCCTTATATTAGATAGGGCTCTGATACCATGAAGAAAATAGTGAAGAAAACTATATTGAACTTGATTATTTGTACATATGATTCCTATGATATATATACAAGAAACCTAGCTATAATTAAGGGGCATTCTTAACTATCAAATCTCCCAAATCTCTCAATTATAGGAAGAGATCACTACATCTCCCAAATCTCTCAATTATAGGAAGAGATCACTACAGATACTAATTTCTAAATATATACTCAAATAATCCAATCTAATTACTCTATTCAACATACGGAATAGTGCTTGGATGACTTTGTAAAATGAGGAATAAAAATGTCTAATGTGAGGGGAAGGGTCAAAATGATTAACAAGTCCCATGTCGAAAATGAACAAAGTGATAAGAGTAGTTTATATATGAGAAAGGATTCAAGATTTGAGCTTATATATAAATCACTCCTCCTCCTAAAACAAAAGCAATTACAAACATGTTTGGGGGTAGGATGCATTTGTTGAGATCTTAGAACTGTAGACTTGATCTTTGTGTTGAAAAGTTGTAAGTTGAATTTGTCTTAAGACACTTGCTGTGGGTGTAAGTTTTTGCAATCTTAAAGAGGAATCTTAAAGAGGAATTTGAAATATTGTTATTTTTCTCTCTGTTCTCAGAAACTAAGAATCAATGGGCTCGTGACGACCCTGCTTTTGTTGTAGTCTGCAGTCTCCTATTGGTAGTTGCAACATTGGCTTATTGTGCTGCGTAAGTCAACCGTATTATTTTTGTTCGCATTTACATCTTTTCTCTGTGTAAATTTGTCGACCGTAACCTAAGCATTTAATGATGAAATATTGGAACTTGATTATGGTATTAGGAGGAACCTTTTTGGGACTCGTTTATGGGTTATATTCAATGTTAAGATTGTGGTTATACATGTGGCATAATGAAGCTATCTTGATCATTTGATATCTTCTTCCAAGTTGAGCAAAATATAACATGTACGAGAAAGCAGTACTTGATTTTGGTTGTAACAGTTCTGACATTGAGCATTGTCCTGAACAAAAGCTGTCAATACACTGAACTTTTGTCATCTGTTTACCATTTAACCGTCGTTCAATGAGATCTGAAATTCTTTAGAGTATTAAGCTATAAATGTTGATTGTTTTTTTTCTTGTTTTCTTTGCCAGGTATGATCACAGTATTGCACATGCTGTTTTTGTTGTTATTTCAGTACTGCTTTTCCATTTCTTAATCACAGGAGTAATCCTGGCTACATTTTGTTGGTAAGAGCCACCATCCTGAATTGCTTTACTATTGATAGTGAAGTTAAATTTTATCAATGTTGAATTTTCCTGTTAATTACTCTTGGAGCTTTTCTCTTCTATTCATTCAACTGTTTCATTATTGTAACCTGTTTCTGTGGGTTGGAGATGAAATATTAAACGAAAAAATGATCCTGAAACTTTAGTTTCAATGCTCAAGCACTAACTTTACAAAACAGTACAGGGTCTAGGTATTGTGACTCATTCAAATAATAGTTGTATGGTTAGGTAACTGAAAATTTTGATTTGTTATGATGGGAAAGGATCTTCTTGTGAACAGATACATGCTTGATAAAAGAGTTGATTCCTTCTCATCATGGAGTTGCTCTGTTTATGTACTGTGATTGAGGCCTTTTCAGATGATAGTAACTGTATCCATTACGTGCAGGTTTTTGACTAATGCTTATCTTCGGGAGGAAGCAACTAACAGTCATGTGGTTGAACAACGAGTTGAATGGTAAGTCTAGAAACTTTGGGTTCCATTATTTGAAGTATGTTTCTGTTGTTTATTTGGACTGCAAGGGATAAGCTTGTTTCCATATCAGAGATTGTTTCCTGAAATGATACTTTTGTTTTTTAGTTATGAGACTATTTCCAGATCCTTTAGATTTACTTTTATGTGAAATAGCAGGTTCATTTAATACTATATTACAGTGAAGTTAAATAGTTTTTGCTGACCTTTTCTTTTCTCCCGGTTGAAGGCTGTATGCATTTGACGTGCATTGCAATTCTTTCTTTCCATTGTTTGTCATACTTTATGGTAAGTTCTATGTTAATATGTCTTGACACGTTTTATTAAGCCCAGTTATGCGATCTTAAGGTTCCTGTTGTTTCTTTTGCAGTTATACATTATTTTCTTTCACCTGTTCTCGTTGCTCATGGATTCATCCCTGTTTTGCTGTCAAACCTGCTTGTCATGGTGGCAGCCTCGTACTATCATTATCTCAACTTTTTGGGCTATGATGGTAAGCTTATTTATGTCATTTTGCATTCAAATATTTACACCTTTTTTATTGCAGCTTTCTGTACTGTAACCTTACTGAGCATTTCAGTGTCATGCAGCTTTAGTGTGATCGGTGCATTTGTATTAAGATTCATTTGCCTTTCTGATTTGTTACATTTAGAGACTTTCTTTAGTGTGATCGGTGCATTTGTATTAAGATTCATTTGCCTTTCTGATTTGTTACATTTAGAGACTTTCTTTTCTTCTAGGGTCCTGTCAGGAGATAATTTGTATGAGAACTGTTAAAATGAGAAACTTTGAAACTAAAAGAATCCAATAGAGTGCGCATATACCTTTTGTCTATATCATAAACGGTCGAGTAATGCTTTCCAACCTCGGTTGGACTGACTGTTAAGTAGCTTGGTTCTGAACCTGCGTTTCTCCAATCAGTTTCTTGTCTTTGGTCAATGTGTGGGTCTTAATACTGTTGATAACCGTGATAGTAGTCAGTGGGATTAAAATCTGGAGATCCATTGTCCCCCCAATGTCATACGTTGAAGAAATGCACTGACTACATCTTTGAATGCAGTTTTACCCTTTCTGGAAAGAACAACGTTTTTCTTATACCCAATCGGCATCGTCATTGTCCTTTCTCCTATATGTAAGTGTCGACTGCAATATTTGATAGCGTTGCCTTGGGTTGTGTTGCTGCTAAATCTTTTTTTTTTAATTCTCTGAATTACAGTGATTTTAAGTGGCTTCAACCCTTCAAGATATTTTATGAATGTGTACTTTAGTCAAAGGCTGTGATCTATGATTCACGAAGGCTAGCAATTGAAGTAATGCATAAAAAGAGGTTGGGTTGCAGAATCCAGAGACGAATTAGAGCTCTTCTGAAATGGCATATGAATCTTTGACATACATGGTAGCAGGTGGCATTTTGCAACTTGATAGCAGAAACGTATTGGAGACGGGACATCTAGGATCAATCTCTTTATTCACTGAAGTGGATCTAATTGTAATGATCTCATGTTGTGAATTTGTATGCTTTCCATTGATCACTTTAATTGAAAGTTCTTAACCAAACATAAGGCTTCTAGTAATGGTGTTTACGACTTCAAAATATAATAATTCAAATCTAATATGTAATGCATTATTTATTGATATTGTTATATTTAATTAATAACTTAAAATTTAGTAATTTCTCAACTAACTATAGATTTAGTGTGACTAATGTTTTTAATGTTAACATTTTTAATTATTATTTTGCTATGTTTTAAAATTTTAATGTATTTTAATTATTATTATTATTATACTATACTTTTATTTGAAATTTTTAATATATGTATAAAATAAATCTAATCCATACATCACAAAATTGTGTTATGCCTTTGAGTTTTATATATAATTATTAGTTAAATTACATTTCAAATTATTTATTTTACTTATTCTTAATGTCCATGTAAAACACTAAGCCCTCAAGGGGTGTGACTTGATGGTTGAGAGCGGGGCTTGATTTTGGTTAGGTCTCAGGTTCGATTCCATGCTAGCATCTCTTGTAAGAGCCTGGGGCAGCCGGAGGTTTTACCTGTAGATGGAGAACTAGTTGGGCCCTCAATGATGAGGTGCGCTCGCTTGGCCCGCCTGTGGGGTGGTGCGCCAGTTGAGCCTTCAGAGAGGTGTGCCCGCTTGACTTGCCTACGGGGTTTTGTCGAATAAAAAAAAAGAGAGTAAAACACTAAATATATAATATGTGACAAATTATCAAAAATTATAAAAATTTTACTTATTCTTATAAAATATAAACTTAGATGATGTATGTAATGAATTATATTAGTTCATAAGAACTTAAAATACTCGTATGAATCATAAATCTATACATTTTTCAAAGTTTAAAGATTTATGTAAATATTCTTAAATATTATTAAAAATAAAGGAATAAATATTATTCAAATCCTAAGATTTTTAATGAAATTATGGGTAAAATCCTAATAAATAGAAGTTAGGGCTTCAAACTTCAAACCCTTAATTTCCAATTTCCAAATTCTCTCTGTCTTCTATAGCTTTCTGACTAAGCATCTTCTACTTTGTATTGTTCATTTTATGCACCTAAACATATTGCCTGTAATTGGAGAAGATGAAATTACCAAGGAGAATGACAGACATGCTTAAAGTATTTTAAGGTTGGGGGTGAGGTAACTATGGTGAAGAAGGAAGTATGGGGTTAGGGTGGAATCATTTGAAAACAATGAAGGATTCAGGGATGGGAACATTGAAGATGAACATGTTAATGATGTAGTTCCTTTGAGCTACTGCAGAACAAACAGATGTTGACCATAGAAAAGTTCAATTCAAAGTGGACATTCCAAATGATAATTACCTAGTTGAAATTGATTCTGCCTTGAGTGTGAAGCGAACACGGGGGTTATGAAAAAGGCAACGAGTCAGTGACATTGACATAAAAGAAGAAAGAAGACAATGTTAAAGAAGTGCTTGCATTTAATTCTTATAATTGGAGTTAAATGTTTTGCATGATCGTTAAAGAGTGAATGCCATTAAAGAAGTCCAATGCATAAAAGAAGCATTATTTAAGTCATAGGTACTCAAGTTTACAAACCAATCATGACATAGTTGAAAGCTATGATTCCTTACTTATAATTTTGTCAAAATTTGTAGATCCATGGTAGTTTTATCAATTATCATACCTTAAAGAATGATTATGGCTGCCACTGAGTTCCGACAAGGGGTTGGTTTTTGTTTAAGTAAGGTTAAAAGTTTGACCCCTTGCTTGTAAATATAGCAGTGTTAAATATTTGGTAGTAGGGTTGATATAACATCCCGCTACTGTTAGCATGGGCATTCTGGTAAATTGGGACAGACTGATAGGTTTCATTGCATTCACTGACTGAACATGTTACTGACCTCTAATTATAGAGGAACAGATGTATTGCATATGCAATTATTCATAGGTACATGCATTCATGGTTTTCCGGTAGTGAATTGTGAATTGGAATTTACTGGACTGACTGAACTGACTGAATTGACTGTTTGAGAGTTGATTGAGGAATTAGGAGTAATTGGGCTCGAATGACTGATTTAGAATATTTTAAGAGTAATTGGAAATTGATGATGGCTTATAGGAAATTTTCGGGGAATTCGGGAGGAAAGGCCCAGACCGGAAATATTTGAGAGACTGACTGATTGACCGTATAGTACCGAAAGAATTGTCCAATGGAAATGGAAAAGGTTAGAGTGAGACTGTTAGGAAATAAATATGATGAGTCATTGAAATTTAGAGACTGAAATTTGGACTGATTTGGAGACCTATGCCTATAAATAGCTAGGTTTGGAAAATTGGGATTATTTTTCCCTAAGGCCATCGCAAGTTTCTTCTTCTCTCCTTCCACGGTGAGTCTTCGATCTCTCCCCTTTGGTGTGAGTTTTCGATTGTTTCCTTACTGGATCTCTTCCTTGTGCAAGGTTAACTGGTTATTTGTGATTATTGAAGGTTGAGAAGCTTTGAAAATGGTTTATCGTGGATGTTTGAAGGATTTTAGGGTTACGGTGGTCTTGGAGAGATTTGTGGATTTGATCTTCGATTGGTAAGTTTTAATGGTATTTAATGGTTTCTGATGCATTTATGGCATGTATTATAGTTGATTTGAGTAGTTGAAGTGTTTTAATGGGAGTTTTAGAGAGAAAACTGGACGGAAACGATCGGAGAAGACGATGGATTCGTCGCACGCCGCGACCTGCGTGCGAGCCTAACCGCGGCGAATTTTTATTCGCTCGCCGCGGCGAGCGAGAAGGGGACGTCGCGGCGAGCGTCAATTGGTTGACGCCGCGGCGAGCCTCCTTCGCTTCGCGGCGCGCGCCCGAATTTGATTGTTCACCGCGGCGAGCAGACCTCACGCCGCGGCCAGCGACCATTTCACGCCGCGGCGAGAGCCTCTTGGCCGCGGCGAAGGGACAATTCTGATTGGATTAAATTTGGTTTATCGGGCATAACTTTTGGTGTAGACCTCCGATTGAGGTGATTCCAGATTTGTTATGAACTAGGAAAAGAGGTCTACAATTGAGGATAATTATGGGAATTAGAATTTAATTATAATGGCACTGGTTCATAGAGATCAAGGTCAATTAAGGTTCATAGTGTGACCTAAGTACTGAATTGAGACAATTGGAGTTATAATTGGGATTTTCAATAGAGGTTTCGACCCAATGGATAGGGAATTGTTATAGGGAATACGAATTGAGAAAAATTGACTGAATTTTTTGACTGGATCATTTATTGTTGATTAACTGAGCGAAGAGTTAGAATTGGGCCTAAGAGTCCAAAATTGGGTTTTTAGCACCGGAAATCGTGAACATTTACTGCACATAATTTCACTGAGACATATGCATTACTGAACTGTTTAATTGAGCATCTAGTAATGGGACTGTATTTAACTGTTATAGTGGCACCGTTGGAACGACAATTCCACGGATACTGCTGGGACTTCCAGGCTGTAGCTCGGAAGTACAGGTGAGTAACCTAGTTGGTTTCTCAAATTCCTGATTGCTTACACGCTCTGTATGAATTACTTGCAAAGGTGAACTGTATGATTACTGGCATGTTTGGGATCAAATTGCATGTTACTACTGAATTGGACTGGACTATTACATGATTACTGAAATTTATTGGATTGAATTGCATGCTTTTACTGTACTGGACTGGATCACTGTATGACACTGGGAACTGATATACTGGGCTTTTATAGCCATAATTACTGAATCACTGAGCACTGCATTACATGCATAAATGCATGATCAGATAATGGAATGTGACCCAAGTTGCGAATATTATTGACCGGGCCTTGAGCCCGAGGGGAATTATCCCTAAACACTGTACTGACCGGGCTTAGCCCGAGGGGAGAAATCCCTGACGCGTCCCCACTGAACACTGACTGAGCACTTGGGCACAATACTGAATAACTGGA
>JANIHY010000209.1:64646571-64657012 GCA_027479065.1 Erythroxylum brevipes | reverse complement strand
TGTTCCTCTTTGTCAAGTAAAGATTGTACAAAGGTTATTCTTTGCCTTAAAAGAAGAATTATAGTTGAATTCCAAAAACTATCTTGGGAATGGATATAGACAAAGATAGTTTACCAAATCACTATAAATCAATTTTTGCTCTCTCTTCCTTATCCTCTTTAAATTATTATTCCTTTATTCAATTGGTTGATTGATTTACATTAAACAATTCCTTTATTCTTATATATTATTAAATTGAGTTCACTGGTTATAAAATTTTATTAAATTTTGTAAATACCCAATCACTTCCCTCTTAGTTGTCACTAGGGATTAATAAGTGATATTAAAGTGTGTCTATTAGACTAATATTTCAAACGAAATCATATAGAAAAGATAATAATTGCATATAAAGGGGAATCATCATCATCATTACTTAAAAGGGACAAAGCATTAGTAGAGCACCTTTCTTTGATGACAATGATTACCTTTATTGGAAAACTAGGATGAGATTTTTCTTAATACCTAAATAGTCCCTTTATACCTACAAAAATCCTAGATAATAAAAATGTCCTAAACTAAATGAAGAATGTGAACCTCCATACAGGAGATTAATTTTCTTACATAGTAGGCCCATACACATCTTATTTTGTGCATTAGGAAGAAATGAATTCAATAAGGTCTTTATGTGTGATTTGGATTATGAAATTTGGAAAACTTTAGAAGTTACATATAAGGGAACAAATAAAATAAAGTAGAGCAAAGTGAGCATGCTAACACACCAATATGAATTGCTTCAAATGCAGTATGATAAAAGCATACCTATTATGCACATTAGATTTATTGATATTATTAATGCTCTTAAAGGCCTTAGAAAGATATATACTAATGCTGAAATGGTAAAAAAGTTTTTTAGGTCACTTCCGAAGATGTGGGAAGCTAAAGTGACAGTTATACAAGAAGCCAGAGATCTAACAACACTGCTATTGGAGGAAATTACTAGATCTCTCCTAATATATGAAATGAGACTCCAAGAGACACAAGAAGAAACAATACTTCCAAAGAAAAAAGACTTAACATTTAAAGTCTCAAAGGAGGAATCAAATGAAGAAGAGATATTTACAAATAGAAATGATGATGAAATTCTTGACTTTATCATTAGGAAATTTAAAAGGTTTTTAAAGAGGAAAAATTTTCTCCAAAACAAAGGAATTCAAGGAAGGTAAAAGTGATTCAAAATGTAAATCCTCACATTATTTATTTTAAATATAGAAAGTTTGACCATATGAAGTCATGATATCCTCTACTTAAAGATAATGATAAGTGTGGAAGAAATTATAAGAAGGAGAAGAAGGATAAATACAAGAAGAAAATACTTAAAGCCTTGACTTAGGATGATACAAATGAATCTAAAAATGAACATTCTAAAGGAGAGATGGCTCTTTTGTGGGTTATAGTTATGAATGATAATGAGATAATATCCAACTCTAATTCGTGTGATAATGATATTGATTTGACAAATGATGAACAAGTTGAAAGTTATGAAATCATGAGTAAGAAAAGGAAGAAATTATCTTAGAAACTTAAGGAAGTTTAAAAACAATTAGATGCATGCATGCATGAATGAGAATGAAAAGATGAAAAGTAAATTATACAATGTTAAAGCATTTAAAAATGTCATCACTGAAGAAAAGCATGCATTAGACACATTAAAGCATGAAAATGAGACATTAGGAAGGAGATTAATGTTCTCAAAGATTCAATATCCAAATTCTCTAAAGGGAGTGAAAAACTAGAAAACATGTTAAGGGCTTAAAATATTTCCAATAATAGGTATGAAATAGGATATGACCTTAGAAGTGAAGCCAATTTTAAAACTATCTTTGTAAAAGGACAATATTTGTATAACAAAGAACCATTGCCTAATATGATAAACGAATGGAGCCTCCACATATGAGCATATGCATGCACAAGCCACATCTACTAGGATTCATTCTAAGAACAAGCATCATGCTTTCATATATGGCTCAAAATCTAGTTAGAATGTTCGATACTCTAAAGAGAGGAATAGGCATAACTTTTATGATATCATGCAAAACCCTGTAAACCTTAAAGAAGCATGCATCAAGCCTTCATTCATAGTAGGTATCATACATATAACCATGGTAGCTCATCTCACTATCTTAGGAGAATATTCAGCACCTTTAATATCCAAAAGAAGATTCCTCATAATACATACACACTTAGAACACCAAGGAATGTATTCATGCATAATCATCACTCATATAACATTGTATTTTATTTTTATGGTAAGTATGGACATGTTGAAAGATTTTGTTTCCTTAAATAAAGAATGTTCAGTAAACCTTTAAAAGTAGTGTGGGTTGAAAAGAAGAAGGAGAAAACCAATCAAAGACCCAAGTTCACTTGGGTACCTGAAAAAAAGTGATGACTTTGTTTGTAGAAAAGAAATAAAACGTATGTGAATAGTAAATCACCAGGCATGTTTTTTCTTTATTATTCTTGAAAAGCATATAGCATGTTTAATAGGAACTTCTTTTGAAGAGCTTGTACATATTGTTTTTAACCTCACCACCTTTTATCAAAAAAAGTCTTGAAGATGTTGTATGATATGGAGAAATTAGCCCTTAAAGAATAACCACTAAGATTTTTCAAAAGAGCTAATTATTGAACCAAGTGAGGGAGATGAGAAGGATGACATCCTTATAATGGATTAGAAATTCAAGAAGAATCATTCAATTCATCTCATAGATAATGTTTAACAAGAGTTACTTATTAATTCATGTGTTAGATATTTGTCACATCTTGTCTTTATTTGTAAAATTAAGTATAAATTCTTAATGATGAATGTTGGGTTTGCAATATGAATAAAAGATTAAACTTATTTTTTAAGAGCATAATATGAACATTAGTATCTAAACTTAAAAGTTATATATAAATAGGAATATTGAGTTAAAATTTGTTGATATACTAGATCAATAAGGAAATAATTTCACTAAATCAATGTATAAGGATATTAGGAGGGAAGGCAAGATTCCATGTGATTAAAGTCTATTTTAATGCTTACAATTATTCTTAATTGATATTTCTATAAATTATTAAGTGTTTTAATGTTTTAATTTAAGGTTTGGGTTTGATTTGCAAGTCTTTAAGTCATATTGGTTGACCAATATTATAGTGTGGTCAACCAATGTTCAAAAAAAAAAAAACTTTTTTATCTTTCCAATGAGTCTGTAGGTTGCTTGGCTATTAATGTGGTCGACTACACATAAACACTGGTCGACCAATTGAGGCATGTGCTCGATAATTTTTAACGTTTTAAGCTCGTCTCTTATATATATATTTCATCTCGATTGTTTATATCTTCCAAAAAGAATTAGACAACTCGCTCTGTTCTTTGGAAAACAACATCCCTCTTTTGATAAGAATCAAGTTAGGTTGTTTCGAATGAAACTTTAGTATTCTTGGGTTTCAAATATGAGGATTTTAAAATATTTTCAATTTTTGGGTTATTTTTTTAAATTGATGCTTCCATAGTTAAAAAGGTTTTATGGTTGTTACCATTTCAATTATATCGATACATCTATAATTTTGTTCAAATTTGACATTTTAGGTACTTTGTCACATCATTCTTTTGTTTGCAATATTGGAAAATTTAAAATTATTTACTCTTTTATGATATTGATGATTGAATACTACAATTATGTTTAATTTAAAACTTTGACCCTTAATTTTGCTAAAACTTTCCCTTTTGCTTTAATTGAATTTTCAACTTAGGCACAGTACCAAAATTGAGGATTTTTCAAAATTGGACATAAGTAGGAATTTTCTTTTTATCAAAATTGACCTTATAATTGGGTGATATCTTGACACATTGGTCGATCATTGTATGTATGTGGTCAACCAATATACATCTAAGGATACATTGATTGACCAATATGCCCTAATGGTTGACCAATATCTCAACGACTAGTAAATATGTGCATTCAATGCACACTATTATAACAGGTAATTTTTAGCTCTAGCGGCTAGTAGGGGTGCTAAAACCCTATAAATACTTTTTTAATTGATTCTTGTATAAAGCAATATTTGGGTGTCTTTTAAATATATTTCTAAATATTTTTCAATTATTTGAGCATTATTGTCACATATTTGTGTCAATAAACTTCTTTACAGCCATCAAATGATAAAGTGAAATATTTTAAGTTGTAAGATTTGGTTAATGCATTATATTATTATACTTGGAGGTATTACATATGACATTGAGATTCCTTTTGATCATGAAAGAAGATTATTAAGAAAATTCTCTTTATTAAGTAAAGATTGTATAAAAGTTATTCTTCACCTTAAAAAAAGAATTATAGTGAAATTTCAAAAAGAATCTTTTGAATGGATGTAAGTAAGGATTATTTACCTAACCACAATAAGTTGGTTTACTTTCTCTCTTCTCTATCCCCTTTAAAGTATTATTTAATTGTTTGATTGATTTATATTAATCAGTTCCTTTATGCTTATATATATTGAAAATTCTTAAATTGAGTTCATTGGTTAGAAAATTGTATTAAATATTGTAAGCACATAATTCACCTTCCCTTCTGATTGTCATTAGAGACTAACACTATTATATCAAATCATGGTATTTATTTATATTCAAAAAGCATCCCTAACAACGATGCCATAAGGTATTTGATAAAAGTTGCTAAGATTATTGGGAGAAAACTTAATCATTAATTGTTCACTTAAAAACATTTATAATTTGTTTATATATAAACATGGTTTTTATTTACATATATTAGTTTCTAATTTTGTAGTCTTAAAATATCTAAATTATAATGCACATTAATTGTAGGACAAAAAAGGTCACGTAATTAAGTTGATGCAAATTATTGTGACATGAAGTTGTTTAACTAAAAACGTCAAGCTAATAACGAAAATCTTTGACTGTCCAAAAAGAAGTCCCAATTGTCAAAAGTAAATTTTCATTTCTTTCGCACTCACCTCTCTGTTTTTTTTTTTCCTTTTGGAGAAATCTAACAGATTTAAGGAGGCCAGAAGAGGAAGAATTGTCAACTTTTTTGGCTTGCCGACTGTCCTCATGTTTAGTATTTCAAGCCTATGATTATGGGACCATTGCAGAACCTTAATGACTTGTTTTTCTTGGCTTTTATGATACGTCAATATCTTTGGAATTGGATACCTTTCCATAAGTAAACATAGTTTTCGTTACTGTTTCTGTATTTTTCATTAGTTTTTCTTTCTCAAGTTATTGCACAAGTTCTTAGTTCTCTTTGTAACTGTGTTTTAAGTTTCTAAACATATGCCCCAAAAGATACATACACCTTCATTGAGCCCATCAAATACTTGTTTTAGGTTTGAAGTATTGGTTATGTTTATGGCGATCATTTGAGACACTGTTTTTGAAGTATGATTATCAAAAATCAATTCATCATTCAATATTTTTACTAATAAAATATCAATTTATGCAATTTTGTTGTTAATAACTTTGCTGTTTAGTAATAAGAAAATTTACGACAAATGGTGAATATACTCAGTATTTCTTGAATTATTTTATATTAGAGATAAATAAGTTATTGAATTATTTAAAATGTTATGTATTACTTACTGTCTAAATCACGGGCAAATAAATTGTTCCTATCTTGTTTCATGAACAACATTACGTCGTTTTATAGTAGTTTTAACTATAAAGTTTAACAAAAAAGGTTTAATCTAAAAAAATTTAATATCCTTAATTATTTTGTGCAATGACCTTGTTAATGATAGCAAAATTTGTATTTATTATTTTTATATGCATCCCATAAATTTATATCAATATGTAATAATATATTAATTACGTCTTTTAAATAAAACATTCAATTAATTTATGAATTTAAGTCCAACGAATTGTATAAATTAACTTAATTGGCTTCCTTGTTTTAAAATCAGTTCAAGCCAAGCGACCACATATTATGCGTGGTTGTTTATATTACAACAAGCACCCTTGTTTTGATAATCTAAAAGCCGCGTCATGTTCAAAGCCCTATTGGGATGATCAAATTTTATTGGGTACTCCACGCAACAATGCTATCTCCTACTTCAAGTTGCAAACTCTACAAGTAACATTGCCTTCAATGTCACGAATATTATACAGTCGTTTTCTTGTTTTCGCAGCCTATTTTTAAGGGATAACAAACTAACAACAGTTAATCCCATTTCTCGATGTAAGTAACAATAAAGGCTGTCATACTTCAATGTATCCTTAATATTTAATTAAAGATGTCTGAGTTTGTAATATCTTCATTGAAAACGAAACCCTTCTAACATTTTCACAACAAAAGATCTCTTGTTTTTGTCACAGAAGATACTGTAACAATGAGCATTTAGTCAGCAGCTTTTCACTCTTGATGGACAGCAAAAAAAAAAAAAGGATGGTTGCTTGATTCCCACTATCGGTAACATTACAAGCCCTTATCGATTCTAATGCAAAGTAAGGTCACATTCCAAACTTTTAGTTATATCATCTAAAAGTTCAAATGACCTTTTGAAGTAGAAACATCTCGTGTTCCTGAATTTGACATATGTGGCAAATCTTGACCTCTATTCATCTGTAATAGCGTTCTACTTTGTAGTGGAGTAGTTGCATTGACATTCCGATGACATAGATATGCCCTTTAAGGTAATGAATGTCAATTAAAGGATGGAACGTTATGAGCTTTCTTATCGTAGCAGGTATGAAATAAAGATATTGGTGGAGTTCAAGTAGAGTCTGTCAAAGTGTGGTAGGTCCAAAAATTGAAATAAAGGGTTTGAGTCGAATAAGGCCGAATTGAAAGATCAGAAGTAACTGAATTTACGCTAAAACGACTACTACTACTTGGACATTATTATAATCGCCATACCCATCCCAAAGTACTCCAGTGGATTATTATCATGTAACCTACTGGCATTAGAATGTATCTACACTTGGGAAACACAATTTGATCACTAATATAAACTCAAAAGGGAAAGTAGTGATGTTTACCTAAATCTTATTGTCAGTCGTTGCTTGTCAAGAGTAGGAATGGGGCATAATTGATTACTTGTTAACGCAAACTCTTAGATATCTGTGTATATAATTGATTATAGTATTAAAATATCCACTTTATGTTTGGTATTAAGACATTTTTGTTTAATCGTGTTGAACTAAACAGTAAAAAAAAAAAACACTTTCATATTCATTTGACATTCATAATTAACTCCAAACTACTGAAAGGATGTCATATCATTTCTAACGAGCATATAGCAAAAGAAATTCACTTGTTTTGTTCATATAACCTTTAGAAATTGAGGTTATCCACCATTGCACCATATAAAGAAATTCACACTAATTCCCCATTTTGAGCACCAAAATGTAAAGTGTCCACTTGCTAGACATCAAGTTCCAAGGTGAGAAGCAATTTCGTACATGTGAATATAACAGCAAGTGTGTGTCTGCAGGGAGCCAAGGTCCAACATTTACGCTGTCAGGGTGGTGAGTTTCAGGTGACTGACTAACACTTTCAGGGTGGTGAGTTTCAGGTGACTGACTAACTATCAACCCTTTTATCCTCATGACCTATGTGGCCGTTGCAGACAGTTAAAATTACTGTAAGGTTCCAAATTTGGCTATTAGTTAAAAGAGTCATGAAATGAAGAAATTAACATCGAACTTGGAGCTTTGTACATATATGCCTTCCCACTATCAAAAGGGTCCACCGTCCATATCCAATTAATAGATTCTATGTGACCGACAAGGGATGTATATGTTTGAAACATTTTGCTTCAGGCCAACAAAAGAGCTCCATTCATAAATTACTCCAACCAAGGTCTATAGATAAGTTTACAGAAAATTTAAAGAACTTACACCTACAATCTCCAAAGCTAAAAACTACTTGGGAAATCCCTCTATTAATTTGGACCAATATCATTAAGGGGCATTTCATTCTCGCTATTGTTAGCTAAAAATAGTAATCACCACCAAAATTTGAAGATTCAACTGATGATGACTAACGATTCGCCAACATTAACTAGTCCACCACATTACTTGCATGAACCATCCATGTCTCTTACTTTCTGATGTGGTTGTCACTATCCTCATGCAAGCCATCGCAGTATGGTAAAGCTTCAAAAGTCCATTTTCTACTGTTCCAAGCTGAAGTTGAAATCAGAAAGTTACTTATATCCAATCTTTTAGGCCTAACCTAATTAAGTTCATACATAAGTAGGACAACCAAAGAAGGAACTCTAAGCCTTCCATATTCTGCTAACTCAATTGCTAGCCAAGTGGAAGGCCAGAGCACATTGCAAAATTTAACAAATTGACTCTAGATAATTACATAATAAACCAAAGTAGAGGTACTAAAAATCATGATCTTGACTTCAATTTTATTGTTATATAGGACTTTAGGATCAGTTGTCCATTTCTGGAGGCCAAACCAGTCTCTCTTTTACCGAGAAGTCCACTTTCCGAAGAAACTGCCTTGATGGTTCCCCATATCATGAACCAAAGGAGGCGGCAAATGAAAAGATTGCTAAAATCTCACATGCCCTTTAAATGATACCATACCATTTTAGTCAACAATCCCAAACTTTACCTCAGTCTCTTAACCATTATAAATACAACCCTACCATGCCAATTGTTGCACATAAAACTACTTCAAGAACAAGGAACAAACAGAACATAACCCATAGCTTATTGCTTTTCCATTTCCAACATGGGCAAAGGAAACAGCTACACTGCTAAAATCTTCTCCTTTCTCCTTCTTGGTTCTCTGATCTTGTTGACAACAATGTTGCTTCATGGAGTTGAAGCACGACAACTAAGTGGTTCAAGGTTGGTTGGAGATGCTAGTAGATTTAAGCTTGGAGGTCGACTTCATGATTTGCGTGTTGAAGGCGAAGTGCTGCATTCAGGGCCAAGTCCGGGGGTTGGACATAGGTACAAAACTCTTCACGGTACAGGGGACGTCAAGAACTCTGGTCCTAGTCCAGCCGAGGGCCATAAGGATGTTACTGGCGAAAACCACTAGGACGAGCTATGGTGTGTGCCAAAGGGAACGAAACTATTCTTTATTATGTTTAGCACTTACTATCCTCCATATAGCTAACACTATCATTGTTATATATTTCATCCTTGTTCAGGTTTAATTTGGTTCCTGATCTGCTGTTCTGAAATATAGTATGTGAATTTGTATGATCATAAATTATAAAAATAAAATTAGACCACACATTTTCTGTTATCTTCTTTTGACTAGTATATGGCTGGATTTCTTGAAATCACATCTATTGGCATTTTTTATTTTAATTTCCATCTTGAACATCAGATGCTATTTCCTTGTCCTTTTTATTCTTATCTTATTAAGAAATAATGTCACAAGAATATAAATTGTATTAAAAATATATATCCAGAATTCATAAATAATGAAATTGATTGGTTGAAATGTAAAGTATATCTCCATTGCTGAAATTCGAGTTCTTTTTATATTGTATTAGTAGACTTTGGTGAAATTTGTAACTTTCTTCTATCATTTTGTTTTTTATTGTTTCGATAGTCTCTCCTAATATGTTTAGTTTGTTCAAATTTGTAGTATGGAGCTATTTTTATACTTTTAGAATTTGATCTAGAACAAGACATTATTGAATTTAATATGGGTAGAGTGTAGAGTCCATTAACAAGAATTGAGTGTGGGTCAATCATTGTCCAAATATTTAGAACTAGTTGTTTAGATAGTTGACCTTTACCACTTATAAACCCTTTAATATTTTCATGTTTAGTCAATATGAGATACTCTAATAGACATATACATAACTTTTGCCAATTGAGTTCATCTATATTTTATGGTTTGTTTTCCCGCACCCTCTTTATCATGTCTTGTTGCATCAACAATTTCTTTACTCTCCCTTATCGTAGCCCAAAATTTTTATTTGTAATTGAAGTCATTATTGTGTCAACTATGCTTTGATACCATTTATTGAAAAATAATATGTAGTAAAACTATGAAAAAAGAACATAAGAAGTTCTAACGAGGTTCAATCAATTGGGTGTGCATATATTCTCGAGAGTTAAGAGCAGTTGTTTTTACTAGATTGAATCTAAAGCTTTCCCGATGAAGATTACAAATTTCATACACACACACAAGGTTTATACAAGTATAATTATATATACTAAATATACACTCTAACTGTACAATCTTATGCAAGTTGCTCCTTACCAAAAGAGTAACAAAACATACTATAAAATAGCAACATAACTTCTAATTTGATACCATTAACATACTAACTGATAAAAACATAAAAATCATGTGCTCCAAAATTACTTTTACACTCCCCCTTGAATCAAAATTACATACACCCAATTGTGACCTGAAAAACTAATGTTTGGCCTAGGAAAGAGATTTTGTGAAAATAACTGATGTTTGCTCAATAGTGC
>JANIHY010000209.1:64468913-64480239 GCA_027479065.1 Erythroxylum brevipes | reverse complement strand
ATAGCAAGCCCATGAACACAGGCCCAATGACACGTTAATGAGAGAATTACAATTGACATCTAATTAATCGGGATTTGAACAAATTAATTTCAATTATGCTAGTCCACAATAATGATAAAATTCTATCAATTAGTTGCAGTTTTTTTATAAGGTGTTGTTGAATAAGATAATCCAACAAGATTACTCTACAGTTATTACTTCTTTGTGATTGGTTACAGTCGATACTCGATAGAGAACAAAGCAGACAGAAAGGTATCTACAGAAAATGGTGTTGAAAAGATGGAGTCTCCAATAGCAGTTGTAATACCAAACGATGGAGCACCAGTGCCAAGCAAAGAAGGCGTTGAAACAGAACTAATAATAATTGATGTTGCAGAAACTAAAAGTGAAGTCTGCGGGAGCTAATCCAATCAAGGAGTAGCAAACGGATAGGTCTCACAGAGAAAATAGCAGAAAAAGGAGAAAATAGAGTTTATTTAAGACGTGGGCTTTAATTACATAATCTCCTCCGATGGTTGAACTTGTTCATGTTACGATAACTTCCATTGTTGCTATACCAAGAATTTTAATTTCAGTATCACATGGCCACTTTGATAAAAAATTATTAACATCCATGAAGCAGTTGAGTTAGAAAGACAGGGTCCGGTCCGGCCGCGCTTTTGGATTGATTCCAGTATGCAAACTAGACATTGGGCCGATGTCTAAAATTTAGTTATAAAAAAGTATAAAATCTGACACTAAATCAAAATAATTAATTTAGAAACAAAGTACATTTGTCTGTATTTTATTTAACCGATATATTATGCATTTTAGCAACATAATTTTAATATTATAAAACATATACGTGAATTTTTATAACAGAAAGGAGGCATGAAACTTGCCATAAAGAGTCCATATTGATGAAGAACAGATGAAGTATGAACTCGCCATAAAGAATCAATATCGTTGAATCTAACATACGATTCGCATGTTACTGACTAAACATGAAATTTATCCCAAAGAATATGTGAGCAAAGTAGCAGAATTCATTGGATATTTAATCATAATCTCTTTGCGAAAGTAACTTTTTAGTAATTACCAAAAGTTTGAAGTAGAGCTGTAGTTTTCACTTTTTAATTCCTATGATGTAAACCACAAAAAATGGTGATCCATCAATAACATCATGGACTATATTATTGTAGGCAAATTCCACTTGTACAGTCAAGATATTCAAACATTTTGGTTTGTTACAAGATATCCATCTTACCAAATTATCCAAAGTCTTATTCACCATCTCCATATGACTATCAGCTTGTGGGTATGCAATGTTACTATACTTAAGAGAAGAATCAAATACCCCTCGTAAGGTCTTCCAAAAATGCCTTAAAAACTTAGTATCATGATCAAAAGTAATGAATTTAGGAATTCCATAAAGTTGCACCATTTCTCTAAAGAATAGTTTGGCAACTGTTGTAGCATTTGTCATATTCTTATAAGGGATAAAGTGAATCTCTTTAGAAAATCTGTCCATAATCACAAAGATAGAATCCATACCTCTTTGTGATCTTGAAAGTCTTAACACAACATCCATAGAAAAATCACCTCAAGTTACATTAGAAACTGGCAATAGCATTTACAAACTAACATTAGGAATGTCCCTTATAAGCTTGACCAACTTGGTACCTTTCCATAATAGTAAAAATGTTTCTCCTCATCTTTGGCCAATAGTATCTCTTTCTCACCTCTTCAAGAGTTTTGCTTTACCAAGGTGACCAATTAAGCATTCCTCATACAATTCTCTAATCACCTTCTCCTTGAGCAAACTTCTTAAAAGATAAAGTTGATTTTCTTTAATCAAAAACCCATAATACACGTGAAAATCATCATGAGATTTTTTTAGTCCCATATCTCTCCAAAATCTCCACTATTCTCTTATAACTCCTTCAAATACTCAAGAACCTTGACTTTCATAATTAAGGTCTTGACTATAGCAACCATTCTACTCAATGCATCAGCAATCACATTATTCTTTCCTACCATATGCATCAATTTATATAGGAACTTATCAACAAAAGCTGATTATATGGCATACATCTTTGTTCTCAATTGCCTCTGACTTCCTAAATACTTTAAAGTTTGATCATAAACTCTTTCCCAATTTAAAAATGCTCTCACGTCCTCAAGGCTCTCACAACAAGATAAATTTTTTTATCATAAGTAACCCACTTTTGCCTAACATCATATAAATTTCATTAAAGAAGGTTATTGGCGTTTTCTCTTGAGATAACATAACTCCAATCCTAACTCCGCTAACATCACATTCTACTTCAATTGACTTATCAAAATCGGGTAAGGTTAGAACATATAAAATATATAATTTTTCCTTAATGATTGCAAAACTTTGCTGTTGTTCTTCTTCCAATTTGAACTTTCCCTTCTTGAGACACTCAGTAATAATAAGAGCCACTGTGCTATTAAAATTGTAGATGAATTGTCTATAAAATGTCGTTAACCCATAAAAACTCCTCATGATACCAAACACATTGTGCAAGTGATCTAAGTGCTCCTCTTTTGACTTATTAAAATAAGGATATCGTCAAAGTATACATCATTAACCATTTATACAATTCATCTATAGTGTGAAATGTAATTTTCCACTTATGTTGAAGCCTAATTTGAAATTAATGGTAACCACTCCCGAGGTCAATCTCTTAAAATATCACTGCCCCTCTTAATTGATTTAACATATCATCTAACCTTAGAATAAAAAATTTATACCCAATAATAATCTTATTAATGGCTCAAATATCCAAACATATCCTCCAACTACCATTTTTCTTGGGTGTAAGTAAAGCAAAAACTGCACACGGGCTCATACTCTCTCTAATATGCCCTTTCTTAATCAACTCCTCTACTTTGTCCCCCATTATCTCATTCTCCTTTGGACTTATACAATAGTAAGTTAAGTTTGGTAAACTAGCCTCAGGAATCAAATAAAAGTGGAGTTGTATATCTCTCATAGAAGGTAGTTTATACGGGTACATCCACAAATTCCTTTAAAATAGATTATAGTTTTAAAGGAATCTCATTTTTCTCTTTTCACTCTCTTCTTCCCTTTTCGCTATCAATAAGTGTACCTCCCTTTGTTTCTTTCATTTCACTCACAAAATTTTCTCTATTATTTTTCAATTCTAGCAATGACTTCTTTGTCCTATTAGGTTTCACCACTCTCTTTTCACCCATTGGTACTAACTTATATTTTGCACCATTCTTCACAAATTAATAAATATTCTACCTTCCTGAGTAATGTGCATCAACATCATATTATCATGATCAATCCAACAAAATTTGACCTACATTCATATCAACAATATAACAATAATGTTCATCTCAATATTTACCAATAGAGAATAACACTTTACACTTTTTAGTGACACAAATATCACTATTGGTTATAATCCATACAATGTTGTAGGGTTTTGGATAAGGCTCCGTTAGTAACTTCAACTTCTTAACCACTAGTTTACTGATTATATTCTCTTGACTACCTCCATCGATGATCAATTCAGAAAGATTTTCTTATACCATGCCTCTAATGTGAAATAACTAATGTCGCCAACCATTATGCTCCTTTTTAGAAATCATTAATCTCCTAATTATAATACGTAGTATAGACTTTATTACGTACTCCGGATCTACATGAAAGGATTAAAAATGAAGGTGATGTAGAATACTTGATTTCAGTTCTTTCTCTGATTTCGATGCTGATTCTGAGCTCCAAACGATCACGAACCTCTCGAGATCTTTTATGGAAAGTACTCTACAAGACACGGGCTAAGTCTTTCTACAGTTTTCTCAATACGTAAGCTCTCTTAACGGGTCAGAGATTCCTTATGCTTACGATTGATATGAGCAACTGCAGGAGACCTTAACCTTTATATAGCTTCCATATTGGGCTTCCCTATCACAAGGTCGATATGGGTCTGGTCTATACTAACTGAGATCTATTTTCTACTTGGACTTCGACCCATTAATCTAGATCATTTATTGGGTCACTTTATTATCTTTATCTGGATCAAATTATGTAACTTAACCAATAATTTATTTAAAAACTAAAAAATGCAATTAATAGTTGTCCAACTTTATGGGAAAGGACAAAATTGTCCAACAATCTCCCCTTTAGACAAGCATTAATTACAATTTTGAATCTAGTTTTAAAACAGTTTAAAAACTCGTTAAGTCACGCTGTTGTATTAGTCAACTAAGTTTTATAAAACAAAACATTTGATCCAACGATAATGAAAGTCCATCATTCTGTCCTGCAATGCTTTCGATACCAAAAAGTGTCAGATACATGTATCATGTGTGATACAAATCCAATACAATCACGTATATCTAATATCTCACTAACATGAATTGGAAAATAGAGTGTTGCAAACTATAATGATACCTTTATTATCTAAATTATATCATCTTCGTTTGTAGGTCTCGATTTTTCCAACTTTATGCTAAACTGCATCCGAGAAATCCTGTTTTCTCTCACCGAATGCTAAACAACATTAGAGAAAACTTGTTTCCTCTCACCAAATGCTAAACCATATTAGAGAAAACCTTTATGTTCTCTAACTGAATGCTAAACTGTATTAGAGAACCTTTATGAGATTAAAAACTTATATCCCCCTATGTCATGTCAAATTTCATAGATATCTATACTAAAACTGTATGCGTCTAAATGATATAGGCACAAGGTCAATCTGTATCTATGCCCAATGACCTTTAAATGCTTAAGATTGACACAAATCTTAAGGCTTTCATACGTATTATGACAATGTATGACAACACGTATTACTGAGGATAAATGATGATCAACTTTATTGATAAACCATCATATTGTCATAATACATCAAACTGTACAAATGTATATGGAGCAAACATAATGATCCCCTAACTAATAGTGTCTAAGGACGTCAAAACACTCATACTGTATACTTGTGTCATAAACACAAGTGGGTGAAGTCCTTTAGTTAAAGGATCGACTTACAGTTCCTCAGTCCTTAAATGCTACAAACCTTAACGTCGCCTTTTTGTATCAACACCTTTATGACCAAATAATTAACCTTTAAATGCTAAAACCCTGTGATATTCATTGTTGTTATTAAATAACACTGTAAAAAGATTATCATAGTATAATTGAATGGGCCTAGCCCCTGAATCAACCACAGACAACTTAGTTATCAAGTTTTTGAGTTAAATTGTCTGTGAAGCAGCCCCATAGTATGCACTCTGCATGCATAGTCTAGGAAGTTACCTGTGTCTATTTGACACACTTCTATAATATTGTACCATCTGCAAACTTAAAACTGTAACCTTAAGAAAACTTTCGATCATCCTAACACATAACTCAAATCTGAATCTGAATTCCCTAGGAGGTTTAGTTTGTTGACTTTTCTTTATGTCAACATGTAATCCTTAATTCCCTTTAGTATCTCAACGTTCGCTAGAATACATTCCAATGGTCTACAACTGGATTAACCAGATATTGATCAAACAGTCAAACATTGAATGCAATGTCCTACCTAGTACATAGCTGAGCATGCATAAGGTTATCAACCGTACTATATTACGGAACATTCCTCGTAACCTCTCTCTTTACTTTATTCCTTGGATACTGTACCAAAGATTATCTCTAACTATGAGAGACAGGTGTTACAACAGGTTTACTGTTAACCGTATTAAACCTTTGTAATATATACTCAATGTATGCATTCTATGAGAGGTTTGGTGAGTGTTGAGATTTGTCTTGGTGAATCTGAATACCCAGGATAGAATATGCTACACCAAGGTCCTTTATGTCAAAGTTCTTGACCAAAAGTTGCTTAACCTCATACAACATGGTTAAGTAATTTGACGTGAGCAATATATCATCCACTTTTAGTAATAGGAAGATAACTTTTCTCCCCTTAACCTCATAGTACAAGCATCCTTTTATTTCCATGAAGCTGAAAGAGGGCATAACCTCATCAAATGTAAGGTATTACTTTTAGGAAGGTTTGATGTAAACCATATATTGATCTGTATAACTCGCAAACCATGTCAGTTCCATCTGAATCCTAAAATCTTTTAAGTTGTACCATATAGTTCACTTTATAAAGATCTTTATTCAGGAAAGCAGTTTTGATGGCCATCTGATATAACTCTATATCATCATGAGCTTCAATTGCCTTAATCACTCAAAATGTATCCTACGATGATACGAGAGAAAAGGTAACACAAAGTCAACCTTTTTTCCTGAGTGAACCATGAGGCAACTGAGTGAGCCCATAAGCCACTAAACTTTATCCTGAAATCCTTTAGGTCCAAAACTTTATTTACAACTGATGATTTTGTAGTTCCGCTACAAATCAACTAACTCCCAAACCTTACTATACTTCATAGCTTACGTCTCGTCATTCATTGCATCCCACCACACACCTACATTGGGCCTAAAAATAGCTTCTGTAAAAGTAACTGGATCCATAACATGTCTAATAGCATAGTCATGTTCACCTGATAGACTATCAAATCAGATGGGACAGTAGGTTTCTCACTCTAGAGGAGTCACTTAACTGTATTAGATCTTATACTCCTAGGAACCTTTGTGTCTACAGCTATGGGTTCCTGTTCCTGTACAGACACGATACAGAGACCTACATCAACCGGATCTAACTATGTTAGTAGCGGTTACATGATCACTATAGTATCCGCCCTGCTATCTTCCGAAGGGTCAAAGGGCCCACCATCATCATAGACATCGTATTTCAGAAACTTAGCTGTTTATGATTCCCCTATTTCAGTCTCTCCTTCTCTACAGTAAAAGCTGTAGCCTTAAAGTGATCGAGATATCTTACTAAATAGCAATGAGAAGAACGAGCATGCCATATATCTTTATAAGAATTATACTACCTCAGTAGGGCAACCCCATATATGAATGTATGCAAGAATGGGTTTCCAAACTTTAGATAATTAGATAGATTAGTCATGTTCTGCATCAACTTTTTCAAGTCCTTTAGGGTGCAATTATGCCTTTCGACAACACATCATTTTTCTCAGAACTACTTGACATAGTGAATTAAATCACTGTTCCAACTGATTCCAAATATTTGAGAAATGATTAAAGTCCTGAAACATCATGTTTGTCATGATATTCTTCTCCACAGTCAAATATGACTATCTTGATGAATTTTTCCAATTGGTTTTTAACCTTCAGTCTTTAAGCAAGAACACATAACTTTGATGGGAATAATCATCAATAAATGTCAGAATATATTCAAAATTGCACAATGCAAATGTATAAGGTCTTCTACTATCTTTATGTATCATACTCAACAAGTCAGAAGCATGAGTTGACCTCAATATCCTTATTAGTCAACTTACCCCTGCAACAGTCAGCACGTGTTCCCTAGCTAAAAAAGTATTTCTCAATACTAGATCATCATAATCTAGAATTGAAAAATACTTTTCTTGATCAATCTATCAACTCTAGCTCTGAAATTGTGGCTTAAACTTTTATGCCACACCATGTATGGCTTCTCATTCATCAGGGTCCTTCATTTCATAACTTGTTTAGCAAGATATGAAGATGCATCTATTTAATTCGGGGTAAGACACATTCTATACAAACCATATGACAAGAAAGTTGTACCATTATGTTTTGCATTAAACAACAACTGTTTAACAAAAGTATCAAATGCAAAACTTCAACCTTCTTTGTCCAAAATTGATTAAAAGATCACATACAAAATGTGTTGTGTAAAACCCAAATGAACCTTACTATAAAGTTCAGTACATACATCCCCTATAGATATCACTTCCACTTCTTCATTACTGTGAGTCATCGGTTCCTACTTTTCTTTATTTGACTTTATCCTTGATATGAACTACTGTATCGTGGAAGCATCTTGATCAGATATTCCACTATATAGCACCATGTACTTAATGCGACCATCGCAAATTAGATTCATAATTGACGAGCCAAAGAGTAACTTGATGGTCTCAGTCTTTCCTTTTAAACCTCATACTATTTATTTCTTTATGTCCTTAGGACCTTTATCAGCACTGATTTAACCAACATCAATATATGGAGAATATTTGAACTTTCTACCTTTGAACTTAGCGGGCTTCATCTTTGTCTTCCCTTTAGTTGCTTCGAGGGTTGTAGGAGTAGCAAGCTTGAGTTTCTCCTCCTCAGCAACGCAATGAGCTATTAAAGCATTGAAGTCCCAACATCTTCAATCTACCGTGAAGATGAATTATTCTCAATATGTACTTCATTACTACCCTTTACTCCCGTATACTTTATGAAGAATAATTCTTTCATCAAGGTAATTTTCTCAACACTACATGAGACTGTGTACCTCTGGGAGACATTATCAAGAAACTCCTTCGCTATGTCTGTTTCCAGAAATCGACTTTGCAGATGGTTAGGAATGGATCACTTAATGGTCATCAAGTATAATCTATTAGACCGATCATAGGCTTCATAGGCTCTTTTATAAGTTTTCATTGTCAGGGATGTAGGTGGAGATGACTTATCCATCCGTATGGTCATATCAACCACAACTATCTCCATAACATTTAATACATCCTCCGTTTACTTCTTTGTATTGAAATCGGTTAGGGTTTCAATGGTGACACTGATTTTGTTGATTGAAAAGGTGACTTGAAGATGATAAATTTTAAATTAGCACAAATGTAGGATAATAGAGATACTAAAGCCATTGAATAATATCTTTACTGAACATCTGGTCATACATATTATGAAACACCTGTGGGCTGAATACATAATATATGCAACTAGATCTTCACATATAAAAGCGATCAGAGTATAAATCATTAACTCTCATGGCATTGCCACCTGTGGGTGAATAAATCATTCAAGCAACAACTTTTCTCTATTAAATGCTTTTACGCACATCTCAAAATCTCATGTAAGGCCAACACTTGTGGGCATAATAACTAAATATGAGACCAGAGACATCCCCTAACGTGTAAGCAGAACAATTCAAAATATTGACTCGGAAGGCCATGTGGTGACTACATCCTCATCAACACTCAAAAAGTCCCCAAACACAAGGGATACATCTTTATGTTATCCTCACATTCTTTATGAGCAAATAGTATGTGACAATGTAACATTAAAAAATGCGAAAAAGCCGAATGCATAGTATCATTGTCACACACTCGTGCTGAATACATTCCTTGAAAACTTTATTTGAGACTTTCGTAAAAGAAAAATCTCTGTAGAGTGACTATCATGTGTCATCGGATACTGAACTGACTGCCCGAGACATGAAAACCTCATGTATCTCCCTTATGGCAAGTTCGTTGCTCAAAAATTCACTCAAAATGCCTTTAGAATGTCTCAATTTCTTTTCCGATCGACTATTATGCAATCTCGAATACTAAACATGAGACTTGAGTCACGATAACCTCATGTATCTCCCTCATACGATCTCCGAAGTATGAAAATACACTCGAAATCGGATTCAGAATACCTTAATTCTTTTTTCTAAAGTTAAACTTTATTTTATTACTAATGTAATAAATCCAGAAAAATGGAAAAACTTACTTTATAAATTTTTTAGACCCGAAAACTAACACAAAACACCCCGGGGTACCCTTACGGAAAATAAAAAATTTTTGTGTTTTTTTTGAAAAATCACTATAGCTCCGTACGGCTGACGTTAGCCGTTGACTTGGCGCACCACGTTAGTGGGCATGCTGCGGGTCTGCATGTGTGTGACACTCGCTTGTGTCAATGCATGCCAGATGCATCTGACGCGTGCGCGTCACGTGCTAACCACGCGCAGACACACATCTACTATAATTGCACACGCCACTATGTGTCCTTCATTCAGCGTGCCGCGTGGACATGGCGCGTGCATCACACGTGCCAACCGTATGCACGCCCTCCCCCCATTGTAGCAGCGTCAAGCACCTGCATTACACGCGCCCGATGTCTTGTCCCACCTCCAATGCCGGAGGTGATTTTTGGCATCCCCAAACTCTATTTTTTGGTTTGTTCGCCTTGTTTTCGACCCGTTTTTCATAGCTAGCCTTATGTATGCCAATTTTACGTAATTATATAAGTAAAAAAACTAAAAAAATGAATTAAAAATTGAGAACAATCATATGAGATGAAAAATCGAAAAACCTTCATTTCTAGCAATCCGATCACGTAATCGCTATGATACCACATGTAATACAATATAAGCCTTATTATGTACCTCGGATCTATAAGAAAAGATTAAAAATGAAGGTAACGTGGAATACTTGATTTCGGTTCCATCTCTGATCCCGATGCCGATTTCGAGCTCTAAATAATCACGAACCTCCTGAGACCTTTTATGGAAAGTACTATATGGGATATGGGATAAGTCTTTTATAGTTTTCTCAATATATACGCTCTCTTAACGGGTAAGAGATTCTTTATGCTTGCAATTAATATGAGCAACTACAGGAACCTTAACCTTTATATAGCTTCCATATCGAGCTTCCCCATCATAAAGCCGATATGGACCTGATCCACACTAATTGAGATCTATTTTTTACCTGAACTTTGACTCATTAATCTAGATAATTTATTAGGTCACTTTATTATCTTTATCTGTATCAAATTATGTAATTTAACCGATAATTTATTTAAAAACCAAAAAATGCAATTAAGAGTTGTCCAACTTTATGGAAAACGACAAAATTGTCTAACACTAATAACTCCAACAAAGTCACCTTCTTCTCCCTTGAGGTATTCACAATCTTCCTCAACAGTCTCCTTTTGGAATGATTTCCTCATTGTCGCTGTAATAGTTAACTCTCTGATGCGGACCAGTTAGCTTTGGATTACATGGAAGATCTTGACCGCGGCAAGGTTTGCTGTAGCGCCCCCTTACCGTAGAGTATACACCGGGACTCCCGTACGTCGTACCGATACATACCCTACGATGAGGTTGCACTACTCTACGATCACTTTTACACACCTCATGGCATCAATAAAATAAAGCAGTAATATCGAATTTACTAAATTTTAAAACCAAAGAGTACTTCTCATTTCATTTCATAAATCCATACGTACATCATCAGTCATATTTACACTGTACAGATCCAAAATAACTAACACAACTCCTAGATAGGTCATCCACAAAATATCCCAAAAGATCCCAGCCGACCGACCTGTGGGCCATGCTCCTCTCGCCGGCACACACACACAGCAGGAAAAGTCTAGCTATCTGGAGTAGGAGTCACACTATCGCTGTCCTGAAAAATAGTTGCAATTTTGGGTGAGTTTGCGAACTCAATGAGTAACCATCAT
>JANIHY010000209.1:64398860-64410029 GCA_027479065.1 Erythroxylum brevipes | reverse complement strand
ATATAAATTATGTTAATATAAACAATTAAAATGTAGACAAAAAATACCACAAAAAAAAATAAGATCAGAAAACAAATGATTCTTAAACTTTTGCAACTTGCAAAAGGAAAAAGGTAACGACATGTGTCCCCATTACAACATATTTTAATCCCCTCCATTGCTGGAATCATATTGAATTGTTAATATTGGCAGAGTGTAGAGTCCACTAATAAAAATTGAGTTTGGGTTAACTATTGTCTAAATAATTAGAACTAGTTGTTTGGATAGTTGACCCTTATCACTTATAAACCCTTTAATATTTTCATGTCTAAAAAATATGGGTTACTCTAACACTCTCCCTCAAGTACAACTGGGGCTGGACATCCATTTGTCACTTGAAATATACGCAATGGTAACCGGACCGGGCCGCTGGGATTGGACATCCAGATGGACAACCGAGAAATTAATAACCCGGACCAAACCTGCTCTGATACTATATTAGAAAGTGCTTAACTCATCCCCAAAAATTAGTTCAAGAGAAGGAAGTTTGCATATTATTATAAATTCTTGAATGCTTTTATAGTTGTCTCGATGGTTTGGAGCTGTGCCTGATTATATCCCTTTGTCTAATATATCCATCAGATGTTCAGTCAAAACCTTGCTACTAATAGTACAAGTTTTATTGAAATAAAATATAAATTATTTTTTAAATGTTTTCTAGGTAGTAAAACATGTTAGAATGAACAGAACACTTGCGAATAGTTATATTTTCTTGGAGGAATAGAAAGTATCCAAGAAAAATATCAGAAATGGTGCCATTCATGCCCGATGTTGAGTTTTGACGATTTGCAGCAATTTCCTTCACGTCATTTCTTTTTTTTTTTCTTTTCGACCTTTTTCATAACTTTTGTCATTATTACATTCTTTGGTAATTCAAGGTCGGCGTGCGCGCCCCAAAAGTCCTGTAGATGATCAACGTGATTCATACAAATTCTAAGCAATTATTGATCTTGACTTTCCATAATTTTACCAATACGAAATGTGTCCAAGTCTCTGTTGATCCATGATTACGTTAGTGCTAATAATAGTAATAATCTGATTAGTATCAATCTGGAGTGGCGATTTCTGATTTGTGACTTTAGAAACAAGCTGACCTTGGATTCTCAAACAACGTATGCCACACAAATACGACGGAGACCAGGTTCAGTGAACCAATCCTAAGCTCTTAAATACCAGCTAAACCGAGCCTACAGTGTTCATGTCCACGCATTTCCGAACTCCACACATTTAGTCATCCTCCGTCGTAACTGCTGCTTCTCGCCGCCGAAATGACGTTCTCGGAGTTCAGACCATTGGACGAGAAAAATTTGATAGAGTACATCAAATCAACGCCGGCTTTGTCTGATAAAATTGGTAACAAGTTTGATGACTTGAAGATCAAAGAAGTTGGGGATGGGAATCTCAACTTCGTCTATATTGTTGTTGGCTCAAGTGGCTCTTTTGTTGTTAAGCAGGTAAGTGACTAAACTAGGTTGGATATTTGATTTGTGGGTGGTGACTGATGGGTTTCTTATGCTGTAATCCATGTCGGACTGTTTGGCCTTTGAGAGAAGGGTGTTGATAGCTGAAAAAGAATTAAGTTTATTTGTAAACAATAAAAATTTTGGAAGTCATTTAGTTAAACAATTCATTTATGGGAGAGTTAGTTGAGAAGTTTAGACAATTAATATATAAATTAACATGCACTTTAAAAATAATAGAGCATGGAGGTAATTAGGTAGGACATGGCCAAATCAAAAAGTAAATTACAACCTTGTAGCTATAAACTGTAATCCTATTATTGCTCCTCTACAAATGAGATTAGAATTTGTCAGAGAAGTCATTTAAAAACAGTATGAGCTTGGCTTAAGGCAACTTAGCCTTCCGAATTTCTATAAGCTTTATTTGAAGAATATTGGGCAATGAGACTCCTTATCCTCGTGGCTATATACCTCCTAAATTTAATTTGTTTTCTTGTGAAGATGGTCAATCAATTATTATGCATATTCTTAGACTCACTATATAGTGTGGTGAATTGGATAATTATGAAAATTTCAATAATTTCAAGTTTAGGTTGTTCCCAAATTCGTTAATAGGCCCAACATTCTCTTATTATGCTATGTTGCTAGGAATTCTTTAATTTCATAGGCTAAAATTAAGAGACCATTTCATACTAAATTTTTCTAGATTGAACATGAAATCAGTATAACTGAATTTTCTAGAGTTACTTAGGAAAGTGGTAAGAATGCAAACATGTTCGTCACCCGATTTAAGAAGATAAGAATTTGATATTGGATTGCAATCCTAGAGGTTGAGTATGTGAAGTTAGCTTAAAGAGATCTCAATATTGAACTTCCAAAAAAATGATAAGGTATAAAATTTTGTGATTCCTATAAGTTGACACCAAAAGTATCTAAATATGAAGAATTTATTGGAGAAGAAGAACATCAAAAAAATAGTTCAATTCATACTTATTTTATGGAAACAAATTCATCTGATAGCCCCTCTATAGAGCAAAATATCTAGAGGTTAAAAGGAAAATACAAGGACCAATTACTCATATTAATTTAGTACAATTTTGACACCTTTAAATAGATGAAATCTTTGATTTTTTGCTAAAGGAAAATTTTATTATTTTACAATTAAAGCACAAAATTCCTATAAACGAAGAAATCAGAGGAAAAGACTACTGCAAGTAACATAATACATAGAGTCATATAACAAATTTATGCTTGGGATTCAAGAATATAATTTGAAATTATTGATAGGCTAAAAAGAATCCAACCTATTTTTCCCAAATGAAAAGACCCAACTACTAAAAGTCCTAAAAGTGATTTGGCTAGAGAATTCATGGACATAGGAATTAGATGAGAAGTCTAGGATTTAAGAAGTCCAGGCAATTGATACATAATTGACATGTACTTTAAAAATAATAGTGCATAGAGGTAGTTAGGACATGACCAAAATGGAAAGTAGGTTGGAAGTTGAGCAGTTATAGAAACTTTGCTTGAGGCTATTGAATTTAGGAGAATAGTGTGTGGTAGGCAATTAGCTAAAATGTGAAAAGTGAGTTGGAAGTTGAATAGTTACAAAAAAAACTACTTAAGGTAGTTGAATTTGATCGGAGTATAGAGATTAACCAACATCATAACACAAAGGGCGTATAATCATATACAACAAACATAAATATAAATAACTAGATTATTCCAACAAAACACCTTGTTACTTTCTTCTTTTCTCCTCTTCTCAAATTTCCTTTAGTTTGCATAGGGGAGGAAACTGGTCTGGTATCAAAAAAAAAGTTGAGCTAAAAGGAAAATTAGAAAAATATAATGGTAAGAGATGCCTATATAAATATTAGGAAAGGGCATGTGAAATGTGATTTTTTCTTACCACTTTGATGCACCTTTTAAAAAGTTCATTTGCTTATAATATGCCATTCTTCATCACTGATATTTATGAGATCTACTTGATTTAACTGTTTTTTACTGATTGTTAGACTATAGACAGTCCATTTGAATTCTTGTGATGAGGACAAATAATATTGTTGTTTAAGGTATCTTCTTACATTTGGAAATTATTTTGAAAAGTGGTTTGACATGGTTTTTGAGAAATTGAGGCAGGATTCGATCTCGCATACAATAGAATAATTGTAAAACTATATCGTAAGATTTTTTGAAAGCTAAGAGTTCTTTAAATCTATAACATGATTAATACATAAAATATAATAAGCATAAATTTTAATTCATACTTTATTGTGAAGCTTAATCATTTTCTTGTCATTTTTTTTAACTATTTTTGAAACTAGCTCATCTTAACTACCATAGTCGCACAAATGTCTTATCTCTAACGATATCCATAGAACAGATTGAGAGAACTCTATAACTATTATAGAGAGATTTAAGCAAAGAGTGCTATCTTCCTTAGAGTCTAGGCTTATTTATAATATATTCTAGATATTTTAGTCATTTAATTGAAATAAAATTTTAATTTCAATTAAACTTTAGTTAGAATTACAATTAATTCTAACTAAATACCAGTTATTCATAAATAAGACATATATCATAATGCTTATTTATTGAATATCTCATCTTTAATCATGAAGTTTCTTAAACTTTATAATCAAGTTTAACTTGATTAAAAGACCTTTTCTCTCTTCAGCTTGTTTTTTGTGTGTAGCTCATAAGATTCCAAATATGTTAGCAATAAATATAAATTATAATCTTAAATCATATTTATGATTATATAAATTAAACCCCTTTAATTTATCTTTAATTCTCTAATTGAACAATTTACATTTTAGATCAAGATTGATGTCTGACAATTTTTGTGTATGCTTTTTTTTCGCATAATTCAATCTTTTCACCATGCAATGCTTTGATTAGATATAAGGCTTGAAATTAATTTCTATTTATTTGATTCTAATCATATTAGTTCTTTACTATTGGTAAATAATTTAATTAATGACATCTGATAATTATTTTCAAAGTGTCATTTTACTTTAGCCAAGGATTTTCTAAATCAATACTAATCGAGAACAACAAAACATTTTCTTTAATTACTTTAGAGAAATGAATCCTATATTGATCACTCATCTATTTTCACATAGTTCATGTTATATTCAATAATTATCGACTAAGCTATGCTTGGCTAAAATAGGTTATAAATAGGATTAAAATATAACAATCGCTATACGAGCTACTTTGGAGATCTCAAGTCAAATGATTACTTATATAATCATCATAATGAAAATTTCTATAGCTATACACGTAATGTTCTAAATCAAATTTTCATATAGAGTCAATTCAGTGAACTTGTTTTTTAAGAAACACCCACATGTTTATTTAAGTATCTCTACACTTTAGTCTATGAGACTAATTTCTTCCTTTATAAGGAATAAACATAATGTGTGCTATTTTTTATTATATTAATCTTATGGACTTTATCACATACATCTAAATATGTATAAGATAATGAATGATTATAAATAATTATGTCACCAAACTATAACCCATTAATTGACTGTAGGACATAAACCAATAATCGACCACTTGCACTATGATGATAATGCTACTACCGAGACAATAGTTCAGTGAGAGAATTATACAAAATTAATCTTAATTATCATTGTAATTAAGAAAAACTACCTAAATACATATTTGGATCTTTGATAAAACCTTAGTTCCTTTCGTATGTCCAATGAATCTAATGTTCTATAATATATTACCATCTAAACAACATAAGAAAGAGTTCATTAAAGAACTCATTTATCCATTTAATCATTTTCACTAAATAAAAAATGTATTATAGCTTGATTAGTAATTAATGCTATAACAAAACACCTCAAATCTCAAAACAATAGTTTTTTTTAAATAAAATATACTTTAAATAAGATTTACTCCTAGAGTTAATATTCTTAAAACCTTGAAGTCAAATATCAACTTATACTTAGAATAATGGATAAATTTGATAATTTACAAGTATTAGATATCTCAAATACTAAATACTTTTAATATATTAGCTATGTACATGGACTAAAATAGGAAAATAACATCCGTATCTTTCTTTATAGATCCAATTCTCATAATTAAGTGGTTATCTTTTCATATCTAATAAGAGTCATTCTTAGACAATTGTAATTTTATCAAGGGTGAATTATCAAAAGAAGCCTAAATTTTTGTCAATTTTTTAATTGTAGCTTGAACTTTAAAAAGTAGTAATAAAATACTCAAAGTTTCAATTTGTTTCAATTCTAGCTTGACGTTAGTCTCATTGTTGTCTTTACTGACGTGGCACTGCCACGTGTTATTAGACCCTCATTAATTACATATGCCAGCGAAATTAGCAAGTCTGAGTTTGATTATTGAAACGAAGTCATTTCATTATAGAATTGAGATGATGTCGTTTCATTTTTCTAGAGAATTACCCAGGCATTGTTCTCTCAAACCTAAATCCTTAATTTCCTCTTACTCACTCTCACTCTCACTCTTACACCATTGTTTGTAACCTATAACCTGTAATCTAAGAGAACATTTGACTATCAAATATTTCATGTGAAGTAGAATGGTGGATAATTCTTGACAAATATAAAGGGCAAGCTACTGTAAAACCAGAAACATGCACAAAATTTGATGAGTAAAATGCCAAAACATGTTTCAGTGGTAGCCACCATAAAAGCAACCTGGCCATAACTCTTGCATACTCAAATGTAACAGAACGATATCATTCAAACCAATTTGTAAAATCATAAAAGTCCTATCAAGAAATATGGTTACACTATAACATGTGTTAATGGCAAATAAATAGACCAACTAAGTTGTCTCTAATCTCTTCTCTTTTCAAATATTCTCTCTTTTAAATTCTCTTTATCTCTTGCTTTCGAGATATGTGCGTTTCCTTTAATTTTAGTGATTGGAACCTATTTACAGTTACTAGGTTAGTTAAACAAATATGGACTTGCTCTTGCCTTTAGGTGTGTAGAGTCGATTAAGATACTTCATTTTTTGATGGTTTCTAATTTTTCATCAGTCTATTAATCTATTTTCTGCGTGAGAACGAGGGTGTGAGAGTGAGAATGAAGTGAGGGACTTTGGTTATAGATTACGAACTAGGGTGTGAGAGTGAAAGTGAGTGAGAGGAAATTAAGGATTTAAGTTTAAAACGACGTCATTTCAATAATCAAACTCAAAACTATTAATTTCACTGACGTGTCTAATTAATGAGAGTTCATTGACACCTGACAATGTCACATTAGTAAAGATAAAGGTAAGACTAACGTCAAGCTAGAATTGAAATAAATAGAAACTTTGAGCATTTTATTGCTATTTTTTAAAGTTTGGGCTAATTGAAAATTGACGAAAGTTTAGGTTTTTTTTAGTAATTAACCCTTTTAATAATTGCAATATGAACTTTGTTTTCTTTATAAGCAATATATTTATACATACTCATACTCAAGAGGACAATTATACTCCCATTAATCTTCTTGTAGATATGATAAATTCACAATCATCTCTAAATCAAAAATTTTTAGTTCATCATAAAAGTGAATTTTTCAACTGCTCGTAGCTTTCTAATTATACATTAAATGTATCAGCAAAGGCTATAGTTCCAATTTGATGTATTATCATGAGATTTGAACTTTTCAAATTCCATCTTACTTATATTACATATCTTGAGAACCATTCTAATATAAGTAAACATTGAAACAAATAATTTGTTCAATGAGTTTGTAAGATTAAATCTATACTTTTAGATATCTCATAACTTTTTATTATCTAATTTAGTTCTAAACTTATTGGATAATACATGATTCAACTAAGCATCAAATCCCAAAATCACTTAAATTTGACTCTTTCAAAGTATTAGCTTTTCATATCTAATATGAAATCTTGATAATTGATTTAAATAGAATATTGAGGGCAAATTATTATACTAGGTATAGTTGTGGAAAAAAAATATTGCATCATATAATATCTCATACTATATGTTCCTCCTTACACAAATCCATATTCTTATGGAAATTAGTTGTGAACGTATTTGCTAGAGAATCTCATTACTTAAATAACTGAAAAATTTAAAACTTACTATATCGATCTCATCGAAGTGCTTTAGCATTCTTAATGTGTAATTTCTACTTAGATTTGAACAATTTAAACTCTCAATTTAAATCAATATCATTTAATATATGTGACTATATCACATAAAGTCATTAGTACTTCTAATGAAATATTAGAGCCATCCTTTTATGATTGCTATTCTATTCAATACATCACATATATTAATTTAACAATTTAATATTATCATCATCCTTTCATCAAAGGTTGATTTGATTATTCTTCGACTTAACAAGTTTCGTAAGTTTCATGTAATTTAAATAGAAAAAATACATATATCCTTTTATGTAACGTTATAATTCTCATCATGTTGATTTAAGCAATATGACATAATAGGATAATCTTAGTTATTCAATTTTATATTCTTGTTAGTTATGTTAATCATAAGTCTCCTTTGATCCAACATATACAAACTATTTGTATAAATTTGGATTAACTCTTGTTACTCATCAATCTGTTTCTTATCATTCATTGAACATTGTAGTAATGTTGAATTTGGATTCAGTATCAAATACTCATAAACATAAATTAGAAATATATATGACCTCTCTCATATCACGTATAGGCAAAAAAAGTCATGCGATTATTTTTCCTTCTGGTTACAACTATTATCAAATTATAACAAAGCCTTTAATTTTAGTCCAAATATATGCTTTTAGTAAACTAAATTGAGTCAAATAATTCCATCAATATTGTATACCTTTTAGCTCTACTTCATGCGATCTCTTGTATCTTGCTATCATAATATTGACATACATCTCACATTTTTTCATTGAAGTTTATAAGATATTTGTCAATTCAAAAAGTCATTACATTTTTTCATCAATATGATATTGACATATATCCAAAACTTTGTCATCAAATCCTCAACAAAGATTAGTGGCAAATTTCATAATAGATATACAACTTTTTTATCCGACTTCAATAACTATTCTTAAACTTAACCTATGTCCAAGAAATTTGTTTTACTAATTTAGTATCAAATATTCTAAATAAGGTCAATTCTACTTAAAATAAAATATAAATATAAGAAAAGTAAGTAATTGATTACATGTCATAACTATTGAATAAGATGCAGACTTTAATTATGTATTTGATTACTTCCATTATATTATTCAAAATAATAGTCCTCGTTATTATTTGAAAAATTAATCTAATATCTCTAATGGCATAGGATTTTATTTAAATTTAGTTGATTTTGAGTTTGCTAAAAAAAAACTGAACTTAAATTAGGTAGATAATAATTTTATCAATCATAAGATTTACTATAAGGTATAAACAAACAATTATTTGTGTTTGGTTGCAGGCACTTCCATACGTACGTTTGATAGGAGAATCGTGGCCAATGAGTAAGGAGAGAGCATACTTTGAATCTTTGACACTCAAGAAACACGGCAAGTTATGCCCTGAACATGTGCCTGAAGTTTATCATTTTGATCGTACCATGTCTTTGACTGGCATGCGATACTTGGAGCCCCCACATACAATCCTCAGGAAAGGATTAGTCGCTGGAATTGAGTACCCGATGCTAGCAGAACATATCTCAAACTATATGGCAAGGACTCTGTTCCACACATCCCTTATTTATCGTACCACAACGGAGCATAAGCGTGATGGTATGTCATATGGTCTGCTTCCTTTATTCCTTATGTCATTCTGGTTGGTGGCATGCTTTTTCCTATCTGTCATAAAGATGACAATTTATACGCAATGCATCTAACATGATTGCAACTGCCGAATTCTGTGCAGTTGCTGAATATTGTGCCAATGTGGAGTTATGCAGACTTACCGAGCAGGTTGTGTTCTCTGACCCATACAGAGTGTCTCAACACAATCGTTGGACTTCCCCTTATCTTGACCGAGACGCTGAGGCCATTCGTGAGGATAATACCTTAAAACTTGAAGTTGCAGAGTTGAAATCTATGTATGGATTCTATTTTACTACATTTTTATCTTTGTTAATATGTTTGTGTCAATCTATTTCTTAATCTATCATTATCAACATTCTTGTAGGTTCTGTGAAAGAGCTCAGGCTTTAATACATGGGGATCTTCATACTAGCTCTATCATGGTTACCCAGGATTCAACTCAGGTTTTGGATTCAGAATTCGCATTTGTCGGCCCGATGGGTTATGATACTGGTGCTTTTGTTGGGAACTTAATTTTAGCATTTTATGCTCAAGATGGACATGCCAATCAAGAGAATGACAGAAAAGTATGTATAGAACAAATATCTCGTCGCCTTTTTCTGGTCTTTGTTCATGCATACTTGAAATATAAGTTCAGTATTATGATTGTTTATATTCCTGTTTTTGCTCATAAACTGGAAAGTGTGTTTCATAAGCTTTATGTTGGAATATGTATTCATTAATTGCCCTACAGCTTTACACTTGAAAGCTACATTTTTGCAGAAGTATAAAGAATGGATTTTAAAGACCATAGAGGAGACTTGGGTTCTTTTCTATAAAAAGTTTACTGCCCTCTGGGACGAGCACAAAAATGGCCATGGAGAGGCGTACCTGCCTGAAATTTACAACAATCCTGAACTTCAGCTTCTTGTGCAGAAGAAATTCATGACAGATCTGCTCCATGACACCCTTGGATTTGGTGCAGCAAAAATGATAAGGTGAGATGAAAATTTTCATTTTGCAATCCTAGTTTCCGCACCTTTTTTTTTTTAAATTTTGTTTTGCTTGAGAGAGATTATGGTCTACACTATTTCAACCATTCTGAACTTTTCATTTTACAGGAGGATTGTGGGTGTAGCTCATGTTGAAGATTTTGAGTCAATTGCTGATGCTGCCAAACGAGCTAAATGTGAGCGCCAGGCTCTGGAGATGGCAAAGCTGCTTGTTAAGGAAAGGCGCAAATTTCAATCCATCTCTGAAGTTGTAATAGCCATTCGGCAAAGTCAGTGATGACAAACTTCTAAAAAGCTTATCTCCTCTCACTTTAACTACTGTAATTCGATATTAAGGCTTGTTTGTTTTTGATGTTTCAAAACAAAACAAATCATAAGAGATATGTTGGAAGAGGATGCCAATTAAAAGAAAAAGTACCAATCAAGCTACTTAGTTGAGGATTGTGATATTATGTTTTAAGTACAATAGTATTGTTAATATTGCGAAACAATGAACTACAAGTGGTGTTTTGAGTTTCAGGCCACCTGTTTTCGTTACTTCGTGCTTTTCCTATTTTATGAGCATTTATTCATTTAATTTTTGTAGGTTTCATTTATTGGATGGACAGATGCTCATAAAATAGAGTTGACAGAGAATAATAGGATATGCTCTTGATGTTGTGAGTCCTAGGTAATCAATGACATTTAAGCACTAAAGTGACATTTAATGTATGAAGTCTTAATTTTATTAATGAATTTTGTAACCCAAGATTAAAGATTTTATTAATACTTTAAAAGGCTTACCAATGTTAGAGTTTTAAAAAATTAATTTTGTGTTTTTTAAGGCTGTTGTAATGTATAAAAATTATAAAAGTAGTTTTATTTTTTATTTTTTATTTTTTGTGATAATCTTATTCA
>JANIHY010000209.1:64334039-64352154 GCA_027479065.1 Erythroxylum brevipes | reverse complement strand
AAATGATGTATCGTATTATTTATCTTTTTAAATTGAAGAAAAGACTTTAAATTATGAATCTAGTAAAAAACAATATAGAAAATCACATTTTTCTGATGTGTAATAAATGAAAGATTATTTTGATAATAAATCAAATAAACTAAAATTTAAATATTTTCTATTTTGTTAATTAATTAAGTAAACTAATTATTATTATTTACCTATTCTTCAAATAAACCTTTTTATTTTAAAATATTTTACTTTGTAAAACCCTTAGTTAATAAAAGTACAATCTGGCAGCAGTGTTCTCCAACTTGAAGCCTTGGTTTAAATACCCTAACTTGTGTCCTTTTTACTTTAATTTCTAATTTTTAAAAAATATTTTATCTTCTTTAAATTTTAGTTTTATTTTAAAGAATATATAAAAAGCAGATAAAACTTCAGTCTTCAGTTAGTGGCCAACACTCTTAATTTCCGTACATAGTCTTGTAATCACTCCAGAGCTCATCCACGCCCTTGCCGAGCAGATCAACGAAATACTGAGCACTGTAACTACTTCTCATCTTCTTGTTAAGTTGAGCCACAAATCCATCTATCAGACCATTGCAATAGTCCAAAAACCTGGTAGTGACATCGTACCCTTGGCCCCATCTATTACCTTGTCCTGGTCGCACCCAATGACTTGGTGCATATTCTGCTTTCAACCTCACAAAATCTGCTATTCCTTCAATCAATCCTCCAGGTGTTAGACCATTGCCATATGTGTGCCATTTCATGGTACAGTATTCCAGTAATTTCCCTCTTCAAATCTCCCGTGTACTTTGCAATATAATTCGCATTAACACGAATCTCGTTTTTTGTTACTGTCAGCACAAGCCACAACGCCTGAGTCGCATCAATAAACAAGCTCACTTTCTGCACATCTTTTATGTCTTCAGTGTTATTTTGGTGGAATACAATCCAAATAAATTCTTTAGCAGCTGGTAACGTTTTCAGGGTGTAATTATCTCCAACCTCTTGATTGAAGCAGGCTCCACCGGCTGTCGTGGAGGCGTTGTTGGTGACGGAGTCGTCCACGGCTTTGAGCCCTTGCATGGCAAATGGAGTGGTTACTGGCAAGGTGAGAAAAGGGACAAAGTGAAACATTCAAACTAATTATTGTCACTCGGATGTTTCTATATATTGGTACAAGTGGCTTAATACGAACAGGAAATATTTGGATGCTCCAAGCTGTGAGTTGTGACCATTTCCAGCTGCTTAATTTGTAAGACATTTGACAGTTAGTTATCAAGTGCCGTTTTTAATCATCTTGTCTTATCTTTTGTTTCTTCTTTCTGTTTGAGTATTTGATAGGGATTTGTCATTGCCGACCTGAATCTCCAAATCTCCTAACCCTGCCGTCCCCATAGATGGTTAATTCTTCGAATAGTTAACATATACCAGATTACTCCTCTACAATTTGATAGTTCTACACTAGACTCAGGTCCTAACAAAAAGGCTATCAAGTATCAACATTGTCACGGTTAATTGTCCTGAATATATGAACTGCTAGAAGTTAACCCGCCCTACTTGCAGCATGTCCAACATGAAAGAAATTTGATTTACACCTTTTCAAGTCACAGAAACTTTATACTTGTTTGTCTTTGTTTACTAATCATATTCAATATAAGAAGAATGAGCGAATATGGACAATTATTTTAAAAAAAATTTAAAAATTAAAAATTATCACTTATTTTTTAAAAAAACTTCCATAATATTATCGTATTACCTCTTATAATCTACTATATATCTTAAAGCAAAAACGAGGACATATTTCATAGAAGGTTGAGATATAAAGTACCTAAAATATAATTAAATTGAAATGTGAAAATAAAGAAAGAAAAGAATTAACACAAGATAAATTTAACAGAGAAAAGCATATATTTAGGAGAAATTTATCTCAATCTCTCTAATATGCTCTATTGTTTCTTTATTTTGTTTTCAAAAGGATAATGATAGTAGAAACGATAAAATGTCAAAGCTAAAGACAGGATAGATAAAATATATAAAGCTATCGTGCTATTATGTATATATATATATGTGACATAACAATTAAAACATTTATTTGTATTTCTACACAATTCCATCTTCATACTTTAAAAGTTGTAAATAAAAGCTATCTCGTAGCTTTTCTTAGCTGTGTTATAGCTATGCTAAGCTTTAATGATCTTAAATAAAAAGGAAAGATGACTTTGCCAACAATATTTCTTCCACTTAAAGTGACCTTTACTCTTATTAACACTGCTTATATTTCTAATAGGCGATAGAGAGGATTAACATTATATGAATTTATTAATTTTGATTAACTTTGTTAGCCAATCTGTCAGATTGTCTTTAGTATAAATTTTTTATCAATATCTATACTTCCTTCTTCCACTTTTTCTTTGACAAAATGATATTAAACTCAAATATATTTTGTCCTTAGATGAAATGATACATTCTTTGTCAAGTGCAAAGCGCTCTCGCTATTACAAAATACAACAATCTTCTTTTGTCTATGTTTGAACTCCTCCACCAATATTTGTAACCAAATTATCTCTTTGCTAGCTTATATAGTTGCAATATATTCTGCCTTCATCATAGAAGTAGCCATAAGAGATTGCAATTTTGAGACCTAACTTACAACTCCTTCAACAAGGTTAGCATATAACTTATGGTAAACTTGCTTAAATCAAGATCACCTGCATAATCTAAATCCGTATAACTTCTAACAATAAAGTCTGATCCTCCAAAATATAATGCAGTCTTTGAAGTTCCCTTAATATATCTTAATATTCTTTTTATACTACTCTAGTGTTCTTTACCAGGATTTTCCATGTATCAACTAACCAATCCAATTGCATGTGCAATGTGTAGTCTTATATAGATCATAGGAAACATTAAGCTATCCACTGCTAATTAATGAGTATGTACTTGAGATATTTTCATCTTTGATTTGTTGCTAGGACTCATACTTGAAGATAAATTGAAATTAATAGGATGAGGTATAAAATCGACTTACAATCTTATATATTAAAATGTTAAAAGATTTTCTTAAAATAATTCTTTTGAGAAAACCAAATATTCCTATTATTTTTGTTTCAGTAAATTTGCATCCTTAGAATCTTTTTTGTTAATCCTAAGACCTTTATGTCAAATTTTCTAGACAACTATGCCTTCAACTCTTTAATATGATCTTTATTGGTCCTAGCTACCAATATATTATCAACATATAATAACAAGATAATGAAATCATTAGCACTAAATCTCTTGTAATAGGCATAAGGATTTTAATTGAGTCAGTTGTATCAAGAGCTCACGATGAAGGAATCAAATCTCTTATACTAGTATCTCGATGCCTATTTGACATTATATAGAAATTTGTCTAACCTTCAATCTCATTTCTCTTTTTCTTTTTCTTCAAATACTTGTAGTTAGAATATGTAGATTTCTTCTTCAATTTTTTCATGAAGAAATATAAATTTGACTTCTAACTACTCTAAAGGTAAATCATATATAGTACACATTGCTAAGACTAGTCGAACCTTTTTCAATCAAATAATAAGAGAAAAATACTTTTTTGAAGTCAATACCTTCTTTTTGAGCATATCATTTTACCATTAATTTTGCACGATAACGCTCCACTTGGTCATTAAAGTGTTAGATTATCGAGTCTCATTAGTTGCATCATATAGAATGAATTTGGTACATTATGATTTTATGATTTCAGTCATATGCATGATAATAACATACGCACATGAATTGTGACTTAGACAAATTGCACTCAATTGACATATTCCAGGGTATGAAACTAAAATGAATGTGCATTTCCAATGTCTTGTGCTTTGGTTTACCAATAACAAGAATCGATGGATTACAATTAGTAATTTGGATTTAATTGTTACAATTGAGAGATTGATGAGTTAATATGTACATTTAGCTTAGGAAAAATGTCAAGTAGCAAGATAAGTTGACATTTGAAAATTTAGGATGACTAGGCCTATGAAATAAGTGACATATGACAGTAGAATTAAGTGACAAATGGCTTAGAGATTAAGTGATAAATTGCTTAGATATTTAGTGACAAATGGCAAAATAGTTGAGTGACATTTCGCAGTGTATAAAGAGGACAAGTGGCTTGCATGCACTTGTGACAAGTATTATTGTAGAGTAATGACACTTTGCATCTAATGAATTGAACTATTGTAGAAGATTGTTTCATCTCTGCATTTGTTGTCTTCTTTCTTCTTCTCCTCCCTCTCACCACCAAGAACTCACTTCTTGCTCACATCTTTTAACTTTTACCTAAGTTCTGTCCATTATCACCTTGTGTTTGGGATGGTTTTGCATGCATATAAGGCAAAGTAGACTTGATGAATTGAGGTAGAACTTGACTTAAACAAGTAAGTAAAGTATTGAGATTTGTGGCATGTTGTAATAGAAAGTTTATGATGATTAATTGGGATGGATTACATGTGATGTTGATGATGAAGTGTACTGGAATAAAAACTAGGAGTATTTATATGATGAGATTAACTGAATGAAAGTTTATGTTTTTTTTGTACATGAAAGATCAATAGTTTATAAGCTGCCAATTGAATGATTTTGAGTTAGAATTGGAGATGAAATTGATGAGGAATTGAAGTATAATTAAGGTATAATTGAGATATAATTAATGGACTAATATGAAGATGTTTTGAATTTGGTATGAAAGTGTTAGAATATGAAAAATTAATGCAAATTGGATAGTGCAGTTTAGGGCACTCATCCCATGATCATGAAAAGGTCCCCTACAATCGTGGGCAATGCTTTAAAACGAAAAAAGTTTTACTTTATGTAATTGTTGAACCTCATAAGGATTATTCATTTTATTTTGGTGCATTTGGATTTGATTGCGGCTTGAAATGAACTTAGATGATTGCTTGATTAATTGGTTAATGGTTTGATAATTTAGGTTGTTAATTGATTTTATACTTAAAGAATAGATTGTCTTGGTATCAATGTGTTTAAATTCGGAAATTTTGAGTTGATAAAGGTATGAAGGTGTTCTTATGAGTGCAAATATGATCCAAAGGATATGAGTAATATGTATTAGGTATAAATGAATGAGAGTTGAGAAAAAATTGTGTGAATATATTGCTAGAAAAGGGTTAGTAAATGTATGACTAATGAATTTATAGTAATCAGGTTTACTTACAGTATAAACCTAATTGCAACTAGTTATATACAAGTTACGATGTTTGAATGGTCAAGATTTGTGAATAAGCATATATATACTCAAAAAATCAGTTGAGCATACATTGAACATGACACGTATACATATGCATGACTGAATATTCACTTGATTGAACAACTTAGTAATATGTGAACTATATGTGTATTACATAACTATAGATGCAAAAGATGGTCGCCAGCATCTAGACATTATTGAATCATTAAGGCAATAGCTTATCTGGAGGGTACTGTAAGCTAACCTAGATGTTTCTCACTATGATTGAATTGTTTGTAGTTAACTTTCAGTTATTGAATGTTGCTTATATGATTGCTATGATTCCAGACATTGTTGGTCCGGGGAGTTTGATACTTCCACATATGGAAGTGTCTTCAAATTGTAAATGTCATATGGAATGTGTACTCAACTGAGTGTTGAATGTCAGACTCACGTTCGAAGAATGTAATAAATGACATGAACACATTGAATGAAAAGTATTGATAGCATATTATATGAATTGATTCATTCCATTACATTGATATGCATTATTAGATAAAAGATTTGTGACTGGAGTGACCAATGTGAAAAAGAGCTTTAACCTTAGGAATTGTGTACAAAGAGCCCCAAGCTCAGTTAATAATGAGTTTGGCATCCATAACGAATACGAGACAATAAATGAAATGAGTCCAATATCCACAACAGATACGGGACATTAAATAGGCGCTCGGTCACAATAAAGTAAATGAAAATAGAGTCATGTGTACATTTGCATATATATAACTTTACAAGTATCATATGAATGATTGAGATAAATTAATGGATTATTCTAAAATAATGTTATGAAATTATTGTATACATACTGTACTTATACTTAATGAAATATGACAAAATGTGATGTGAGATTTGATAATGGATGATGTGTTAAGCTTCTTGAAGTTAGTTATATACTTGACTTTGTATTATGACTGGACTGAGCACATCGTTAATGGTTCACTCACTGAATTTCATAAAATCATCAAAATTGCAACGTTATTTTTCAGGTTCAGAAGAGATCTTCTTAAGGATCCTTAGCCATACCAATGGGTGGATTATTTTTGAATGATCAAATTGGAGACACTGACAATGAAAATGTTCTTGTAGTTGAGAAAAAGAAGAGTTTCAATACAAAAGGAAAGAAATTGGATTTGAAATTAGCAAAAATTTGTTCAATACTTTTGACTCTGGGCATAAAAGATTGAAGTATTATTAGTGTGATAAATTTAGACATATAAAGAAAAACTATCATGTCAAGTTAAAGCAAGGTAATTAGGTGGAAGCTAAAAAGATAGATAAAGAAGATTCTTCTCCTAACAATGAAGAAAAATGCAGCGAATGTTTTATGACTAAATTTGAGCCTATTTATGCTTCAATTGACTTTCAAAATGATTGGAATGTGGATTCTAGCTGCGGTCATCATACTATTGGTGATGCTTCTAAATTCTCAAGTCTCCATCCTCACTAAGGAAAAGATGCAATTGTTACAACAAAAAACATCATTCATTATGTCGAGAAGGAGGTGACAATTGTTATTAATGAAAACAAGGATAATTCTATTGCACTCAACAATGTGTATCATGTTTTGGGTATGACAAAAAATCTCTTCTCAGTCACAAATGCTATAGATTCTAGAAATTTTGTACTATTTAACCTTAAAATGTAAAATTTCTTCACAATATTGAAGATTTAAAAGTTGATTTTGTTCATGTCAGTAAAAGGGTAAATGATGTGTCTGTTTTATCTTCTTCAATTCTTTTATTGAAAATTTAAGTGATTGTGATACTACTTTTATATGGCATGCTCCATTTGGGCATCTTAACATGATCAAATTGAAAGTTTTGGTACAAAAAGAGCTTATTAAAGGGCTACCAAAAATAATCAAATTTGTTGATGGTGAAAGTTATGAAGGTTGTCAATATGGCAAGGCCCATAGAGTTCCATTTGATAAGTCTCTTTCTAGGTGTAAACATCCATTAGAATCTATTCATAGTGATTTGTTCGTGCCAACTCCTATTCTTTTTTATTCTGGTTTTGTCGTATGCTAATATTTATTGATGATTTTTCAAGGTTCACATGGGTTTATTTTATCAAGGAAAAATCAAAAGTTTTTTTAAAGTTTGAAGACTTCAAGGAATTTGTTGAAATATTCCTTGGAAGAAAAATCAAGCGGCTTTGAATTGAAAATGGAGGAGAATTTACTTCTAAAACTTTTAGTTCCTTTTGTCACAAAGAAGGAATTAAAAGGGAACTCTCTTTTGCTCACAATTTGCAACAAAATGGAGTGGCTAAAAGAAAAATTAGACACCCTATGGAGACTTGCAGGGGTTCGTTGTATGTAAAGAATCTTCCTAAAGAACTTTAGGCTAAAGCTATGAAATGTGCAGTCTATGTGGTCAAGTGAGTGTCACTTAGTCTAAACAACTTGAAGTGACCTTATAAGTTGATGTTTAATAAGAAGCCTATTGTTAAGCACTTAGAATTTTTGCCTCCATTTGCTATGTTCATATGCCAGATGCTCAAAGAAACAAATTTGATGCTAAGGCTAGGTAGTGCGTTTTTATTGGCTATGACAATCAAAAGAAGCGGTGGAAATTCGTAGATCCTTTCACTCACAAATATATTGTTTCAAGGGATATGTTCTTTGATGCAATTTCATCCTACTACAATTTTAATAAATATGTAGAACTTGAGATTACAACTTTACCTTTCAATTCTTATTCGTTTTCAAAAGAGTTTCCATAGGAGAATCATTGTGAAAGCGGGAGATCTAGTTTGTGTGAAGAATAAAAAATAGATTATGCTGGTGTTAATAAAAAACCAATGAGAAATATAGTCAAGCAAGTCCATTACATAGATGAAAATTTCACCGGTATATATTGTTGTTTTTTGCAAATGATGAAGAACCTTTATGTTTTGGAAATATTAAAGGGGTTGAAGTTTGGCATGCTGCCATGGATAAAGAAATGAAACTTAGGATCTTATTCCAAAAACCATGGATGTGGAGCCTGTTTCTTGTAAATGGGTGTATAAAATTAAATGCAAGGTTGATAGGAGCATAGACAGATATAAAGCAAGGCTGGTTGCTCATAGATTTTTTCAAAAGTATGGAGAAGATTACGAAGAAATGTTTAGTCCTATTGCAGAAATGACTTATGTTCGAATTATTATGTCCTTTGCTGCAATGACTTATGTTCGAATTATGATGTCCTTTGCTGCCTCTCTTAGCTGGAAGTTGTGGAAACTTGATATGCGAAATGCTTTCCTAACTTGATAAAGACATCTATATGAAGAAACCATTTGGTCATGTTTCAACTACTCGTCCAGATTTTGTTTTCAAACTCAAAAAAGCTCTTTATGGGTTAAAGCAATCTCCGAAGGCATAATATGGTAAAATTTCTCAATACTTGCAATTTTATAGTTATCTTGTTTTTAATTATGATTATACTTGCAATTTTATAGTTATCTTGTTTTTAATATGGTAAAATTTCTCAATACTTGCAATCTTATTACGAGCAATGATGAGAAAGATATTGAGCAGCTTGAAGCCTCAACCTTATCGTGCTCTTATCAGAAGTTTAATTTACTTGACTATAACAAGGCCTGATATTGCCTTTTTTGTTGGTCTTGTTAGTAGGTTTATGCAAGCACCATGAAAATCACACTTTGAGGAGAAAAGAAGATATCGAAGTATGTCAATACCACTCTTAACATAGGACATTAGTGCATTAGCAGTGAGAAGTCAAGACAATGTTATCGACATTTTTAAAAAGTCATTTTTCAAAGGACCTTTTGAGATGCTTCATTCTCAACTTAGAATCATTTCCAAAAAATCACTTTAGAGGGGAGTGTTAAAATTAAACTAACTTTTTGGAAGAACGCGTCCTCATTTTTTAAGAAGTCTATCTTTTGGTTTTCAAGAACTCAACCAATGTAATAAATCTCTTCTTTATTTAGTGTGTGGTTCATATATAAGAATCCTCGTTTTCATTTACTATAACTATTCCTATTTTGTAGTTTGGTTCATGAATTAGAAATTAATTAAGGAATAACTTTTCTTATTAGTGTTATATAAATATCTATGTAATCTCTCATTTTGAAATTAGCTAGAAAAATACAAGTCTTGTTCTTTTGCAGTTCAATTACTTTACTTCTTTTTAGCTTGTTTCTCATTACCAAGGTTGTCAATCTTGGGCCAATTTATTCCTATTACTGTATTGCATATTGTTTTCACTTATAAGATTTTCTTCAAGAAGTTTCCCTTCCCCTTTTCTAAAGATGGATCGAACTTAACTAGGACATATTTGGCTTAGACAAAGTTTTAGTCAATGGAGTTGATCTTTTTATATTTAAATTTAGTAACCAATTAGGATCATTTAAAGCTTTAGACTCCAGAGTTTGACACGGCGGACAACCTTGGCTTTTAAGAAAGTGGTAGGCTGGTATAAAATCAGATAGAATTACACATAAAGTTTCTCTTAATTTAGAAAATTTTTCATATTATTCCTCTAGAATATTATAGCATAGAAGAACTATTAGTCGTTTGTCCATTATACTCATCTGTCTAGATAAAAACATTAATTCTATAAAAAGAATCGAGGTTTGCATAGAAGTTTAAACTAAGAGGTGCATGACAAGGTATAATATTTAACAAAAATAAGAATCTTATAATGATAGAAACCCATCTAAGCATAAATAATTAATCACCTCTAGTTGCAGGCTTCTCTCTACACATTTATTACTCTAAATTTACCTCTCCACTGCTTTCTCTTCCCTTCGTCCTAGGAAGTCTTTTTCCTACCTCTGGGCTGGTAGTCTTTTCTTGTAGATTTCAAGGTGATAGAAGACTGTGCCTTGCTAGAAGGTCTCCTCCGGCCAGATCGGGGACATTGGAATTGGGGGAATCTTCTCTTACTAAAGAAGAATTCCCTTCTCTCTCTTGAATTGATGTGGGGATTCTCGATGGAGTAATCTGGTGATAAAGCCCCCTAAGGAGTGGTCGAGTTGGTGGAGTGGGGGAGTATGGGGCTAGAAAGTCCTGTGTTCGAATCCCCCTACTTACGCTCGAGTCTGTCATACAGGGCTTGCCTAGAGTAGAGTACCCGATTGACGTGATTTGCAGTGTGTTAATCTGGAGGTTTACCCAGTGTGCATATAAAGGATAGCGACTGTGGGTTCCTCCGTTTTAAAAAAAATCTGGTGATAAAATCAAAAATAGGGAAAAAATGTAAGATCCAATCTTAGATGGTGGGAGCCTGCCAGAACAAGCTGAAGACTCATTTCAACAAAGGAGCATTGAAATACTACCCTAATGCTCTTCAGGAAGGCATTATATTGCCTCCATTAGAACTACTTCTACCCTTATTGTATTTTTCTAGGCTAAGTGTCCAACTTCCTCTACTGTTAATGCATGAGTGAAGGCTTGTTAGGGTAGAAAAGGCTTTGAAAAGGTGATGCTGAGGGAGGATGGCTCGCTCCTGTTCAAATTCACAGATGCCTCCAACCTTTCTGAAATCATCGAGCAGGCGCTATGGCATATTGATGACCAACCCCAATTTTTATGACAATGGAAGCCAAGGATGACTTTAGATAAGGGTACCATTGATGCAATTCCCATGTGGGTCAACTTTCACAACCTAGCTATGGAATATATTCTGGATGGTAGCAGGGTTGAGCTTCCTTGGCAACTCCTTGGGTAAACCCATATGTATGGACTCCTAAATGACATCCATAGAGAGGATAGGATACACGAAGCTATGTATAAAGATACAGAAGAATGCTCCTTTGCCTTAAAATTTGCCTATTCTTAGGCTTGGAGAATCTAGTGAGTTGGAAAGGGATGATATTACAATTACTTATCCTTGAAAACCTAGTAATTATGACAAATAAGTTGCAATAAGTAAAGTCTTCAAGATTGGTTGTCATGATGAATTACTGGTAGCTGAAGAACCTCCTTTAGGCAAGATGGTTTAGACAGAGAATACACATGATAATGAAAAATAAGGGGTGAATTGTCTAATTCTGACTTAAAGCAACTAGTCCAGGAAAAGCATGATGTTGACAGAGATGAGGCAGTAAATAACTTGATGAATTATGTCATTACCTCCCACTTGAAACATAACTGTGATGGGGTTATTGAACCACATCATGGATGGAAATCATTGTTAAATAGGTTGGTCAGTCATCTAGTTACAGCCTCTTAATTGGAATCAGTGGAAACCTCCAAGGCTAGCAATACGCATGAGGCTCCGACAGGCTCCCCACCTACATTGACAGAAGTGTAGGATGATATTTCTGATGAGGTAAGAACAACTTCTACTGATATCTTTACACACATGAAAATGGACAGAAGGATCAAATCTAGTACTCTGGAGGTTAATATTGAGCAACAAGAGAAGATGGACTCTCAAAGTCCAGTTAGAAATAATCTAGAGAATTCTACTAATTATAATGCTAGGACCATTCAATCTACTATTAATGCTCTTCATGGTTCTGCTTTTGAGGGAGAAGAAACAAATGATCATCCTGACTTATGCTCTCTGCTAGATTCTTTGATAGAAGAATGGTAAGATTTGAAAGTGCAATCCAAGTCATTTTAAAAGAAATCTACAAAGAAGTGTGAACAAAACCTAAAGTAATAGGGGACTTCCCTAACTCATGTCAATCCTTGTATGGAACATTAGGGGCTCAACAATCCTAAAAAAATTGTTGGTGGAGGAGTTTGTAAGGGAGAAGAAGCCTTGTTTACTCATAATTTTAGAAACCAAAATAAAAAATCCCCTCTCTCTTTTTGGTACTAACTTTTTAGGTGCTTAATGGTAAGTTTCTTTCAATTATACCTTACACTACAACAATAGAATTATCTACCTATTCAACTCGAATATAATTAGAGCTTAATTCAAGCATGAATCATACTACTTTCTTCATTTACAATGCCAATTACTAGGTAGTATAGATGTGTTTAAGTTGTCTATTATATATGCTTCTAGTTTTAGCTTCTAAAGAACAAAGTTGTGGAATGATTTAGCACTTATTTAGCTTAATGTTGCTAACCCTTCGTTTGTTGTGGGAAATTATAATTGGTCTTTGTGTTCGTCTAAGATTGAGGGGGGCAGGTTATTTAACCTTATTATGACAAAGGATCTATCTACTTTTCTAGCTCGGATGGATTTAGTAGATCTTACCTATATTGAACGGTTATTGACATGGTCCAACAATCAACAGGGCAACTTGCTCATCCGAAAGGAATTGGATTGCTCTCTCGTTATCTCGATTTGGCTTCAACATTCCCTCACTCTTATGTACATTTTGGTGAAAATCTATCTTTGGATCATTCGTACATATTGATCCAAAGGATGACAGAATATAGAATAGGCACACCTTTTGGATTCTTCAATGGATTAGCACAGATGGATGGCTTTATTGAAGTAATTCACTACAAGAAAAATGTAAATTAGCAACGGAAACTTAGCAACGGAAAAATTTTCGTCGGCAATTAGAGATGGAAATATGCTTTTCGTCGCTAATATTGAGTGATTTAGTGACGGTACTAATATTCGTCGCTAAATTTGGAGGGAATTTGTCGCGACAAAATTAGCGACGGAACAACGGAAAATATACCGTTAGAAATTAGCGACGGAAAACATATTTTCGTCGCTAAAATGGAGTAATTTAGTGACGGTACTAATACTCGTCGCTAAATTTGGAGGGAATTCGTGACGGTAAGATTAGACACGAAATTTAGCGACGGTATACGTTCCGTCGTTAAAAATGGAGATAATTTTTGACGGAATAAAAAATTTTGAGTTTATCTACGGAAAATTCCGTAGGTAAATTACGTTGGTAAATTAATTTAGCAACGGAAATTTTCTTTCCATCGGTAAAAAGGTGGGAATTATTGGTGGTATAAAATTTTTTTGAATTTACCAACGGAAATTTTCGTCGGTAAATTCTTTTTAAATATAAACTCATCCGACATCTCCCTCCAACTTCTATCTTCTTTTTCCTTTCTTCTTCTTCCTTCTTCCTACATCTTCTCTTCGGTTTTCTTGGAGCTCATTTCTCTGTTGGGGACTCCTTTTTTGCTCGACGATGTTGTCTTCTCCGGCTATTATCATCGTGTCCTTCGGTAGAGGTATTTTTGCAACTACTGTCATGTGTTTTTTCATATATTAGATGAAAGTTGATTTGGGTATTTATTATTTTCATTTATTTGTGTATTTTATCATTGGAAAACAACTTCAAGGTATAAATGTTAGTGATAGAAGGGACAAGACATGATTTTAGTTGTGATGTAAGGTAAATTTCTGATGCATGTAAGGTGTTTGATTAAATATTTGTTATTTGAAAAAAATGATTTCAGTTCTGTTTTATTATGAATTTTAATATTTTAATTCTTTTATTTGAAATAATGAAGTTCTCTCCACGGTGACTTCCAAAGAAACTAAACACTTTGCAGGTAAATTTTAAAAAATAGTTTGCAACAAATTTACCGACGGAAAAAAATTCCGTTGGTAAATATATTGGATTTTACCGATGAAAAAAATTCCGTCGCTAATTACCGACGGAATTACAAAATCCGTTGGTAATTTTTTGACAGAAAAATTTACTGACTGAACAAAATAACCGTCGGTAAATTTACCGACGAAAATTTTTACCGTCGATAATTCCGTCGGTAAATTTACTAATGAAAAATGTCCGTCGTTAAATTTAGTAACGACCATGTCTCCGACGCCCTTTTCCGTGAATAAATTCCGTTGCTAAATAAGTTTTCTGACGGAATATGTACAAATTCCGTCGGTAAATTTCGTCGCTAAACTTTATTTTTCTTGTAATGATTGGTGGCTATTGGAATTATGAGATAGTTGGGTGTAAAGCTTTTTAGTTTATGCAAAAACTCAAGATGGTGAATTTAGCCCTTAAAAGGTTCTTACCTAATAAGCACCAACCCCTCACATCTTTCAAGGAGATGCTCACACAAGTGCAGAGTGCTTGTTATGATTTTCCACACAATCTTGTTCTAAGATCTATGGAACACCAATGCCTCTAAGAGCATTAGGAAGGTCTCAACTTTGAGAATTCCATTATCAAGCAAAAGCTAGGTTGAATTGGCTGAAAGAGGGGGACACCAACTTAAAATTTTTCCACTCCTCGTTACTCATTAGGCGGAATGTCAATAGTATCAATATGCCACTAGATAGTTCAGGCAAGGAATTTACTGATTAAAATCAACTTCAAGAGCTTGCCAAACAACACTTTCTGAATCTAATGGGTTCAAATACTACAAATACTCCTAGTCCAAATGTTTTACAATTGCATGATTGTCTAGTTGACTAAAACCTCCAGAAATTTCTAGTTTCTCCCATTACTACCCAAGATGTTAAAAGGGTTCTTTTCGGTTTGCATCCTTCTAAATCCCCTTAGCCAAATTGCTTCTATACACTCTTTTTTCAAAGCACTGGGGAAATCACGAGTAAGTTATTCACAGTTGTAGTGCTGGAATTCTTTGCTTCCTCCAAAATGCTCAAGGAGACGAACCTAACTTTCATTTGCTTGGTACCTAAAAAAAACCATCCTCAGAGCATAAATGATTTTTGTCTATCTATTGCTATAACATCATTTATAAAGTGATTTCTAAAATTTTTGTTGAAAGACTTAAGCAAGCTATCTCTATAGTAATCAACCTAGCTCAAGGAGACTTCATTCTTGATCGGAATATTAGATACTCCCAAAAGGGTTATCCTAATGCTATCATCTATCAAGGCGCCTTTCTTTCTACCATCTACGACCTTTAGAAGGAGCATAACTCATGATTATTTGCTCATAAGGAAACTGGAGCCCATTGGGTTGCAGAGAACACAATTAATTGGATTCGATCTTCTTTAACAGCAAAAAATCTGTACATTAACTTATCTGATGACATGAAGTATAGTTGGCACCTTTAGCTTGGTTATGTAAATAAGCTGTGTTAGATTTGCTTTCTATAGTTATGTATAGTCTTGAACTCATTGTAACGTTGGTTTAGATATATATTTTCCTTTTATTTTTCAAAAAAATTGGAGACAATATTCTTTTACTTCAGGAATTACTGATGGACTACAACTCAGGAAAGAATCTCAGAAGTTGTCTTATTAAGATTGATTTTTACAAGGCTTTTGATACTGTAAGTTAGTGATTTATTCGTATTTGTCTGAAAGATTTGCATTTGCTTTATAAATTTATTGAATGGGTAATGTTATACATTAATCAAACCCCATCTTTGAGTATCTTGGTGAACGGGATACCAATTAAACCTCTTTATATTGCTAAAGGAATTTGCCAAGGTTATCCTTTGTCTTACTTAGGAGTTATCATTACCTTGTCTAAACCCAAATATCAAGATTGCTTCTCCCTTAAAGAAAAAGTCAAGGCCAGAGTGAATGTCTTGAAAAATAGATTCCTATCCTATGTTGCTAGGCTAACACTTATCATTTCTGTATTGATCAACTTATACCTATACTGGACGATTCATATTGCTTTACCAAAGAAAGCTCTTAAGGAGATCGATAGAATCATTAAAGCATTGCTATGGTCAGGTAGAAGCGAACATGCAAAGAATGCAAAGGTAAAATGAAGTGAAGTTGTGATTCCAAAAAAGTATAGGGGACTCACCTTCTGTGATTTCAACAAACAGTACCATTTAAATATTAAGTTCTTAATTGCCCATTATTGCACAAAGTAAACAGGAGAAAAGTCTGAAAGGAAGAACATTGCCTTTTTTATCAGTCAGACATTTCATTAGGTTATTAACTGTACTTGCAACAATCATCAAAGCACTGATTAAGTGAATATATATATCTTTAATTATTTCCCTGTTACGCTTTAGCTGTAAATGAACTTCTCCATGTGAATAACTGGCAGACATTGAGATTTACTCTGTATTACTTCCCATATATATCCTTGTAGTCGCTCCACAACTGGTCCACACTTTTCCCAAGCAAATCCAAAAAATAACGATCAGTATAACTATGTTTCATCTTCTTGTTAAGTTTGGCCACAAACCCATGCTTGAGATCATTACAATAATCCAGAAACCTAGCAGTAACATCATAACCTTGATCCCACTTATCACCCTGTCCTCGACGAACCCAGTGGCTTGGTGCATAGCCCCTTTTTAACCGAACAAAGTCAGCTATTCCTTCAATCAAACCACCAGGTGCTTGACCATTAGCGAACCATTGCCATACATGTGCGAGTTCATGGACAATAACTCCCCTGATTTCCCTTTTCACATCACCACTATATGTTGCTATATAATCGGCATTTATGTGAATCTCATCGTTACTTGTGTATGCTATGCCATCAAAGACGTCGATATACAGGGTGACCTTTTTCACATGTTTAATATCTGACACTGAATGTTCGTGGAACAGACTCCATATGAAACTTGTAGAAGCAATTAGCTCTCTCTTGGTGTAGCCAATCCCAAGCTCTCGCATGAAGCGATGTGCACCCTTGGTTGAACTTGCATTGTTAATGACACAAAAGTCCAGTGCGTGAGCGTCGGTTGCTAGAGGCAGAAACAATAGAAAAGAGAGGACAAAGAGAATGTGAAATTGGGACATGGTCAAAGTAGAGCCTTTGTTTTGTTAATTTTTCTTTAGGATATGGCAATTTGGACGAGGAAGGTGGTATAAGTGGGGTTATTTTCGGATTTATATAGAGACAATTATGTTAAGAGTATATGTTTATTCGTAAATAACTAGGCTAATGAGTTTCATGATGCCTAATTTTGTTTTACCCTAAAGTTCACAGGGCTACATCTTAACTTTTAGTCCATTACTACTACTTTAGATTAGCCAATTGGCAAATCCCATCTTAGGTTGTTATTGTAGTACGTGTCGATGATCATTAAGGAAAACTAATGCAAAACGTTTAATTTTACAAGTTCAATAAAAATTCAACTAAGTCTCCTCAACATCATGGAAACTCGCAATCATTTGACAAAGTTCTTGGAGATAACTTCCATTTTTGTATTTGTTAAAGCCCTCCAACCTATGATTGAAACAAATAGTTAACTCACTCCACCTTAAATGCTATAGCTGAAGGCATGTCTAGCCAGATTCCTCGTATGTCTTTCCTGCTAGATTCCTCGCATGTCTTTCCTGCCTTTCTATTTAAATGACCTTTTATATTGTCCTTCACCATAAAATTCAGGCTTGCGTAGACAACTTGGACTTAAAAATCTTAAGTTTAATTAATTGAAAAACTTAAAGACTGATAATGACTAACAACTTCAACGTTGAACAAATTAAAATTTTGAATTATTGCAGTAACTATCGGTTATGATAATATAAAATATGTATAATTATAAATAATACATATATAATTATAACAAATTACGTTAACAGGCGAAAGTACAACTCCTTTATTATGCTGACACTTACACTTTGATTGAAGAAATGGACATATGTACTAGGTAGGCCAATGTCAAATTTGACAAGTCCATGTTCACGAGGTTTGAATAATTTGAAATATATTAATTTAAAGATCAATAATATCGATCAGTACACTATGAAAATAAAATAATTTCAAAAGTTTCAGAAGGAGAGCAAGATACAGCAGCAAAAGCAGAAAGTAAGTGCAAAGGTTTAAAACAATCTGGTTTAAAACAATCTCATGAATACCATATTGGTATTATTATCGGATTGAGTTTTGGTACAGTATTATACCGGTATCGATAGAATTAATATCAATACCGTTTTAAATAATTTTTTAAATTTATAAAATAATCCATGATTTTTTAAAATTATAAAATAATCTATTAGTATATTATACTGTCTCCTTTATAATTATATATCAACCATGTATTAAAAAATCATAATAATAAGAATT
>JANIHY010000209.1:64158736-64171003 GCA_027479065.1 Erythroxylum brevipes | reverse complement strand
TTGGTGTAATTTTTATTTCAATAAAATATTTTATCTTTACTTATTATTATAAGTATTACGTCTTATTTATTATATACCGATTTTATAGCGCGTCACTACTGATTGAATCTCTAAACCTTAAACTTTAAATTTTTTCTTCGACCAGTTCAGTTTTTAAAACATCGGAAGTAACTTGAAAATGGTGCAATTTTACTTAAAAATACATGTTGCATGTTAAATTTTGACTCAAAATCAGATAAAATAATTTGTATATTTAGTTGACGTCGCGCCATTTTAAAAAATAGAGATCTAGATAATTTAATAAGAGCTAGAAACTTATGAAATATGGAAAAGAAAAGGAATAAAAATGCAATCGGTGTCGCGTTGGGAAGAGAGCTGATCGATCCAATTTGCAATTTCTTTCATTGGACGGTGTTTAATAAGAAGAGACATTGAGACCTTACAAACAAATAACTACTGTATAATCAACATATAATTTAAGTTTTCCAACGCTGAGAAGTCCCAGCTACTTGAAGCCTGTACTTGAATCTCCTGTGCTTCAAAACGTATACCCACACTAATGACCGCGTCCGCTATGACTTGGTCCGGAATAGGCCTTGTTTATGATGCTCATAGTGTTGAGCATTGAAGAAGAACTGTGGCGGTCTTTAAGCAACCTCATTCCATCAACCCCCATGGAGTTGTAGGTCACCAAAAAGAAGACAATGAATATGGAGAACAATACAAGTGACTTATACGACATGATTGTATTTCTTCCCTCTTTCGCAACTAGGCTAGTGGCTCCAATCAGGATTTCCTTCTGGCTCAACTTGCTATAGGGAAATAGATAGTTACTGTTCTCGCCAGGTAATGGTTGGTGGGTTTGAGATGGTATGGAACTTACAATGGTGAGGCAGGATGTTCATATCTATATATATATACATGTGTACAATGCATGTCCCTGGAAATGGGCACAGAGAAGGAAGAAATTAATATGAGAATTGCGTGGTTGACAGGCAAGTGTTGTGGCTGGCAGAGAAATGCTAGATTTTCTTGTTGGTTGAATTTGGAATTTGATCAAAAGCTCAGAACGCCGTGTTTTGACTATGCAATTAACATATTTTCTGCATCTCTTTATAATACTTTTGGCTATCGGTCAACTTCGGATTATGGCTAGATCTAATTAAATAAACACAAAGACGTTTACATTTCTGATGCATGCTCTCTTTTTAAATTTAGATATTGTTTTTTGTTGGAATAGGGTGTTCCCTTTTGACCTAATCAGTTCCCCTGTTTTATTCTATTCACATAAAAGAGGAAAACTCACTTGGCAAGGTCGATGTTTGCCTCCAGGATGGAAAAAATAAGTAAAAAACCTCGAGCTTGTCACTTGCTGTTAAAAGTCAGCAGAATAAGGTATTACATTATATTTATATATATTCTTTAAAATTGGCAAGTTCAAACCAGACGACCCCAACTAAATTTTGGTCAGGCTGCCAAATCGTCAGAATAACATGAAAAAATCTTTGTTCTGAGATTGAATAAGCAATTACCAGGAATGGTCAAGAATAAATGCCCATTAACAACGGATAGACTACTCCAGTAATGGCTGATTTTACAAGAGTTTTCAAGGACACGTGTAGCTGCGGTGTGCATAGAATAATAGCTACTTTGTTGAACAAGTCCTGTTTCGTCTGTCTTATTGTGGGTGGATTGGATTGTCAATCGTTTGAATCTCCTGCAATGGGTCTCACAGTTTGAAGCACATAGGTCGAACTAGGCGGGCTATTAATGTAGAGATTTCATATTGCCGGAGTGGTCGTTCAGCAACACTAGTTTACCTGCAGTGCAGTCCTTGGTCATCATTTCGAAGTCTTGTGATTCTATCGTCACAAAAGATTTTCTTTCCTTCCAGAATTTCATACCCATTCCACTTTCGACAATGTGCCTTTCCCTGAAATAACGATCAACAGGAAGAGTTCAACGAAAATATAAGGACTAGTCATCACATACAAAACTTAACAATAATATGATCAGACCCACACAAAGTGAATTCTTTCCTCATAATTGTTACGGTGTTAGTGAAAGTGCTAGTATTTTAAACTTAATATGGTAAAAGCTTCATTATTATTCCTCTAGATGAAAGGATGTGACCAACTATATGCCTTACAGTTTCAAATTACAGGGACAACCTGCTCTCAGACATACAATATCGTGACTGCAGCGTCAATATAAACATGGTGGCAAATTTCCATCTTGAGGATTTACACTTCCAATCAAAAATTATGCTCCTCCAAAACTGGATGCACTGCTTTTGAGCAACTATTTCACCATTACAAAAGAATTACAGCGCAGTATTCTAATTTTCATTAAACACTGCCATCTAAGAAGCTTGGGGCAAGAAGTGCAAGGGTACCTTGATATGAGTGCTCCCAAATATTGTTCATTGGGAATGGAAAGTGTGGCCAGAAAACAGACATTCATGACTGGTAGCCCAAACAATCAAAGGCATCTACAACCCAGCGGTACCATAATGCCCGTGGTGGATCTTTTTCTTATTACATCTTTTTTCCTCAAGTACTTTCAAAGCTGTTCAATATTGACCAATGACAAAGTGCAGATTTCTTGTCTAGATCTGGCACAAGGTGCATATTTGTCGAAGTAGCAGCCATCACAGTTCCAAATGGTAATAGTGCTGTGGATCAAAAAAATACAAAACAAGACACTAGTAAACCTGACAAAAATGAGATAAGACCATATTCCAAGAACACACACGTAACATTAGAGAATCTAACACAACATCTTCACCGTGGCATCCCAGAATTTAGGAGAAGATTTATTTTGGTTAACATTCTACAACAACAATAACACCCATTATTAATCCCGCTAACTTGGTTAACATTCTACAAAAGTTTAAAAGGGCTAATTATGCAATCATGAAAAAACATGAAGAAAAAACCGGAGAACCTGAAAAAACAAAAGAGAATCCAAACTCTTAGGAGGCAGATATCATACCTCTACAAATGGTTAGCACTGGTATGAACACCAGAAAAATGGCTTGACAACTCCTTCCCATGGATACACCACTCATGCTTCGGGGCATAATACAACACCACAAACTGCCTGATGAAAGGGTACTACTCATGGAGTGGAATGTGCAAGTTTCCACCATAAGTTTCCACGACAGATGCCTGTGAAATCAAGACAGAAGCAGACACTTCATATATAATATTTTTTATATATTTTTTCAGCAAAAGAGGAAATATATTGGGATAAGCTCATGATACACACAGGAGATTCAGAATTAAAAAAGAAAAACAAGAAGATGATGCAGAACAAGAAATAAAAGAATAGAATAGGAGTATTTTAAGATATTTTAACTCTAAATAGTAAAGTGGAGAAACAGACCTGGAGGTGGGAGAAGACGTTGTTGTACACCTGTAAGAGGAACTCTGATTTTGTTGTAAACCTGAAGTTCGTATTTCAGTTAAAAGCATGTAAAAAGAATAGATAAAATAAACCTTAAGTAGATTATAGTAACATATTAACATAGACATGCGGTGCAATGCAATCTAAAAGATTTTTGCACTTCGAATGCTATTTAATTGATGCAACCACATCAGCAACACAAGACAGCCAAACCACAGACTGATTGCAGATTGAATGAAACAGCGAAAAATAATAATATAATGAGTAGCATGACAACCCACAATGCACCAGAGCACATTTTCGCCATATCTCAACTAAGGAACAGGAAATATTTTAAGATGAAAATGTTTCTAAGAGAATAAAGCATGGGAGCAAAGTATCATTAAAATGCTGAATAATAGCTTAACAATACAATTAGAAATTGGTACAGCAGAGAAACACAAATTTAAAAGTATAGGGACTTGAGAATCGCATTTCATGTGCATGGTTGGAATATGCTCAAAAGGGATCAATACTTTCACAAGGAAGCGAAGGTAACAAGGTATGCAAGTTTTCATATGAACATATTAAAACATATAGACACACATACACATATATATATGGGGATAAGAGAGAGAGATGGCCCATCAGAAGCTTACTATACCTTCTAAGAAGACAAAAACATACATAAATCTCTTCTAGGTCTAACTCCATCTTTAGTTTAATATACTGTTTCAAAAGTTCACACATGTACAACATAGCTTCATCAATCCAACCATCATCACTTGCATCCTGAGGAGGCAGACATTTGCAAAGTGTACGCTGCATTATAGAAGACAGATTTCCATTTGATCCCAATTCATAGTATGCCTCTGCCAGTTTATTTAGCAGCAAGCAATTGCTGACTTTGAACTTCTCAACCCACATAGGGGGAGTTCCAACCCAAAGATTACTGTCCACAACAACATCAATAGGCAATTTAATATCAGTGCTCTTAACATCTAACAACCCCTGTGGAATTTCTGTTGAAGACGAGCCAGCATTTGAAGTTAACTCCTGTCTCCGGTGTGCAGGAAGTTGTTGAAGTATGTCAACTCTCAATTCCTCAGGTAATTGATGCAATACAAGGGCATCAATTTGACTTAGTGATGAAGGCATTAAATCAGTGACTCCAAGGTCCACCCTGTCAAGGGCTTGATTGCACAATCCAGTCTCAGAAACAGCGACTGGTTGTGCTTCATCACCTGTATTCTGCTTTGTAAAATTAAAACCAACAAAAGGAGGTGTTTCAGCCAAGAGAGATCAAATTTTTAAGGCATGAAGCTAGAGGTTAGCTCTAATCCATTTCAGTTTGAAGGTGATCTAATGGAAGAAACATCCTTCACTCAGTTTCAATTTGAAAATAAGCCACCTCAAATGCAATTTTAAAATTGCTGTCAACCCCATAAGTAGTATCTCAAATAAAATTAGCCGTAACAGGATATCAATGCAGCCATATATTCTGCTATACTTATTATATTTCATCCCAACATTTAAAGAAAGAAAAGAGAAGTTACAAATTTAGTTTCCTGATAAAGCTGATTACCTTTCCAACTATTGACACAAATCACTTTCAGAATACCAATACCTTGCTTTTACAAAATTCAGCACAAGATATGTACAGACTTATCCTAATAGGAAGGTAGCAGCAGCGAAGTGAAAACATAGGATGAAATTAGAAGGAAAAGAAAGAATTTACCTTCTCTCCAAGTCCACTACTTATGCGAGACAGATCAGATGCATGAAGACCACCACCATCATCTATTTAGCCAAAGAGGCAAATCTATGAGGAACTTGTAAAAAGACCCAACCAAACTATGTATAACATCCATAAAAAGGAAAGCTCACCTCTAACATGTGAAGCAACAGGAGAAGAATTTATACAATTTTCACTATGGCCTTTTCTTTGAGCAATGAAATCCACTAGTTTTCCTCCATATATATCATTTAATTCAGAGAAGACTTCAGAAGGAAGACTCTGAAGAACTCCCACATCCAAATGAGATAAAGGGGGTGGAGCTGAAGCATTGCTAGAAGAAGCTTCACCACCAGAAAGATTATTGTTCCTTCCAACAGAACTGCCAGCCTGGTCAGCAAATTGGCCTAAATTTCTGTTGACGCTGGGAACTTCAACATCTAGAAAGGAAAACAATTTTAAAATTCTTCTATTGTCACAAAATCAACAGGTATCATGTAAAATGAAGCAAATTCTGGTTCCCCATCGTTATCAGGGAACTCATTTCTGTTAAATAATAAAGCATGGAAACTTCAGTAAGCACTTCCACAAGCAAGCACATTAGCACATAAAGTGCACCAACACCTATAGCCATTACCATATAAATTTTGTTTTTTAAAACTGGAATCAGTGTTTTAACTGTATAAAGATCATGCACAAAAGCAATACATATGTAATTGTTTCAATAACGTCAGTACATATATGCTTTTTTAACTTACCTGCTTCTCCCATCCCTTTGTTTCCAACCTTGTTATTGTACTGTTCTTCACCAGCTGTTGAAGCCGATGTGAGCCATAATCTCAAAGCATTTCTTTCACGCACTAAAGGCAAGTAATTGGCAGCAAATGATTAATGACTATCAGGAAACAGGAGAAATGCAATAGGAAAAAAGAGAGCTCTGCATCCAACTCAAGATAAGCATAGTCAGTTTGAAAAAAAAGCACAAGATCAGAATTATAAACATTATGCTAGTCTTGACAGAAAAATCATACCGTACAACAAAAAAAGTTCAACAAGATATCAAGTTATAGCACAACTACCTTGCTTCAGAGCATCCACATTTTCAAGCTTGGAGACTTGCAAGCCAACACCTCGAATATCCTTAACATCTAAGTAAACAAGGCATTAAACCTTCTGCAACTAGTAAACTACCTTGAAATGCTCAAGAGAAGATGTCGCCTAAAGAGAAACTAATGGATCCTAAACTGAAAGCAATAAGAAAATCCACCTAACTCACCAAGGTTGAAAGACCCAAAGAGCTGCTTTGATATCCTTTCAATCACCACATTATCATCAGTAGCAATTGGAACCTGAAACACAATCAAAGTGGTGTACGAAAGAATTAAACAAAAAGGCAATGAACTGACAAACTATGCATCCTCATAGACAAATATCTATATTAATAAGTTTCTTACCGTTATAGAGTGGCTCAGATTCTCACAGTCCCCGCACCCCATAAACTTGACAGGCTCCCCTGCGCCTTCTTTTCTCTTCTTTATCTAAACAAAGTTTCAAATACCAAATTGTTTTTCAAATTCTATTCGTGCCACCAAATGTGATTAAGAGCACCCGAATCCATAATCAAGGATTCATGCTGAATATAATAATCAAGACAGCCCAGTAAATGAATTGCTTTTAACCTACTAATATAGGTAAATAAACAAAAAGGGAGCGAGGTACTTTAAGCGTAAAGGAGCGTCCGTGAACTCCACATCCTTGTAAACGCAATGAAACCTCCTTGCAAAGATTTGATAGGAAATAGTGACTCTGGAATACATTATTGTTAATTCCAAAAATAAGCACATAAGAAATTAAAAGACATCAGTAAAAATATAGCAATGAGCTCCTGCAGTGCACAAGAATACCAACATCTTGCAAATCTTTGAATCGAACACCCCAATTAACTTCAGCACCTAGAGACTTAGATTCCTGGATATAACACCAGATCAAATGCTCAGACAATGGCCACTTAATCAGAAGGCAATGTAAGTATGGACAAATAATGGAAAAAACACGTAGTTTTGCAATCAGAGAACAAATGGAAAAGGTAATGACCTATACAGGGAACCAAAACTTATATCGAACAGCTAAAAGCGGGTAATTACTCAAAAGTGTTATCCTTAATCATACCTGAATCACACCAACCAGCCGACTATCTAGACCTCTGCTATAATTCCACAGCATCTCCCCAGTTTTTGTTCCAAAATCCCTTTGAAGTGTGTCCTACAAACGTAAGAAGTCAACAGTGCAAAACAATCAATGAAAAGACAAAACAAGCTCAACAAATAAAAGTTTAACCTTGGAAATCAGACGCAATTGTCCACAAGTACAAATATTTCGCTTCCTCAGCTTCTCCTCTAAAACATGCCCAATTCCTGGAAGTGTCTTTATTGGAAGTTCCTGCAGATACTCATCCACCTAACAAAGTCAAACCTGTTAGGTTAGCCAGATGGCAACACACAAAAAATATACAACATTGTCAAGTAGCATTGATTGATCACAATAAAGAAATAATAAAGAGGAAGTAAAGTTTCTATAAGATGTGCACATCTATGTTATCCTTGCAACTCATTTAAGTCAATTTGGAGGTAAGTATAGATACCTTAAGTAATTAAAAGGTCGCACACAGAGTAGGTGCTAGACAACTCAAACTATTAATAATTAGATGCAAGTCCAACAACACTCTAGGAACTTATTGACAAACAAGAGAGGAAGGTGTAAAGATAAAGCCCGAACAGAAAGAATCCAACCCCATGAAGTTGATTCTAATCAAGTTTCCAAAAGAAACACATGTTTTAACAAGCACGCACAGATAGTCACAGATGTGAGCCTTAGCAATTTCATAAAACCCTCAAATCAAAAGTTATGTCATAGAATATGAGACAACTGTGAATCGGTTTTACGGCATGTTCAATTAAGACTGATGAGAAAAACACTGATCAGAATTTAATAGATAGAAAATGAGGAACCTTCACTATAACTAACTAGTTTTCCAGTCATCAATATGGCTAATTAAGACAACAATGAAGAAGGAACAAACACTGACTGATAACAATAATCAGAAAAACAACTATAATCAGAGACAATAATTGGCAAAACAATGTGGTCAATGGGATGCAATTACATTAAAATAAATGGCTATATAAAACAAAAATGTTTATAATGGAACAAAAAAAAAGCATGCCTTTTCAGGAGCAATGTAACATTGACCATCAGGCTTAGCTGCTCTAGTGGCAAGGCGAGCCATAAGCATATTTCCAGCGATACCCACACTTGCAGTGCATCCCGTTGTGTCTAAAATCTCTTTTCTTATTGTTGACGCTAAATTTTCAGCATCTACTCCTTCCACATCAGTGACATCCAAAAATGCTTCATCACAACTTACAGCCTATGATGAGCAGAAACATCAATAAGAAAGCAACTGAACAGAAAACAATTAAGATGAAAAAGAATGCTTCCAGGGACATGCCTGTACTTTATTGCAGTGCTTGTGTAAGATATCATAAAACTGATCAGCAACCTGACAAGGTAACAAAACATAAGGCCCTGGACTTGAGAGCAGAATAATCAGCAGCCATATGTTCTTTTCTCAATGAAAAATTCAAATGCAGCAATTGAAATTCTCAAATCTATAAACTACCTCTTCATAGGCTTGAAAATTATATGGGAAAATAATAAGATGTGGACAAAGGGCTTTTGCATCTCCCACAAAAATTCCAGCTCTCACTCCTGGAAAATGAGTGCAATATCATTTGAGTGTAAACAGCCCAAGGTAATTGGTAGAGGTGAACAAACAGATATTAGCTTGCACGAAATCTACCATAATCCCGAGCAGGATAATTTGCGGATGAAATTTCAGCTGTTCCTTTAGGGTTATCTGAATGGCACACTGCTACAGGCTTGTCATGCAATTCAGGATGGTGTCTGATTACTACTGAGACAAAAAAGCAGTCCTGTGCAGTATTTTGGGAAATTAACTAGTGAAGGGAGAGATATCCGAATCTATATGCTACTACAAAAGAAGGAATTAATTTCAATGAGCAAATTCATGTGCTGCGCTACCTATGAAAGATATGCTCTAATTCTCTCATTTTCAGTCACACTTCTTTTTCACTATCTCTAACAAAAAGAAGGAAAAAAAAGTTAGAAAAAAGAAAAAGGAAATAGAAAGGGCAAGCAGAAAGAATTTAAGTTTGTATTCTAGTTGTACAGTGGAATCACAGCTACTTCAAATTAACATCATTTATCTGCTTTAAATATAAAACTTAAAACGAGGAATGAGGTACAATAAAACAATGTTTTGTTATTATCCTACAGTTAAAGAGACACATTTGTGTTATGTTCTAATCCAGTGATCATGTGTCTCATATCTACAAATATGTACGAACACTTATACTCTTGAACTCTCTTAATCTTGCAAAATGAAGATGGACAAGTAGACGATGGCAATACCATGTCAACATGGATAATCTTTTTCTTCTGAGAGCTATCAGAATCATTAAGATTTGAACTTCTGCATCTAGACTCATTACACAAGCTGGGAAAACGTTTACGATACCGATTCCTCCAGGTTCCTATAAAATGCAGTCTCGAACTCTGCAAACCAAAGCTCAGTCAGCACACCAATCAGAAACGAGCAAAGGAGTAGCTTCAGCAGAATGTTGTAGCAATGTCGATGCATGATCTAGAAAAATGTTGGACTCCAGTACTGATGCAGAAGGAAATCATGCAACTAGAGTGACTTCTACAACATCCAGTATCCTTACTTCTACAGCAGTTGCAACTAAGACAAGTAAATCTGGACATTAACATGCAAAACACCATTTTCAGCATATCTAATAACAGTGAAATAAATATATGGCATAGCAATAACCAAGAAAAGGACCAAACCAATTTATGTTGAACTGTGTCTGACAGAAATACATGTCAGCTTGGCAGGTGATTTTCAAGGACCCACAACACATGGAGGACAATAAAATTTTCAAAAACAAACCAAAAGGATATCGGTCTAGTGAACTAATATGGAGCTGCAAGTTACGTTAGTAATGCACCTTAAAGTAATTCTCCACAAACTTGGAATCCTCAAGAGTTGAATGTCGTTGATTCGGAGGCCCAACCAATGCTAAAGTCGAGGACCTTTTTACAGTTTGTTTGCCTAAGCTATAACTGCTAATTGAAGCAGATGGATGAGGACTAGCCTGAAGTTTCTTTCTTATAATGTTCCCATCTTCTATCTCACTATCACTTGTTTCCGATATTGTTGTTTTTGACCATCTCCCACTATTACTACTACTTGGCTCTTCAATGCTTGGCTCAGATTCACCAAGTTGGTTATCTGTGGGGTTCTTAACTTGAGAGGGAGACAAATTGCCACTTCGTGGTGTTCCACCCTTTAGAGATGGATTCAGGTTTCCTTCAGAAGCTGCAACCATGAGATCGTCTGAGATTTGGGTGCTTTTCTGGGAAAAGAAGGCTGACAACCTTGGTTGGTTATTAGCATGCTGGTCCAGTTGGTAAGGAACCCCTGGAAAGAGCAAACAAATTACTGATATTTTGTACTTACTAAGTACATCATGGAAATTCATAAACAAATCAATTTTTAAAATTATGAAAAAGTCGATATTACATCCTTCTTTCTCAACTTTTAGATAGCAGAGGAGTTTTCCTTAGCTAAATAACACATAAACCTCTATAGAAGGAGCAATACAACAGTGCCTTTTTATCCACACTCCAATCAATGCACAACCCAACTATCCCTAAATACAAGTTCAATGCATAGACTTACAACTCAGCAGCCTATTGGCAGCTACAGAATCAGAGATCCACGAAGGTTTGACCACTGGGAGCCCACAACTAAAAGTCCTGTATCAGAATTAACGGCAGAAGAATTAAGACCCCACTCCAAGTTCAGTTCTCTTTAATTATCATATCAGAAAACAAAAAGAAAAACAACTACTAACCTCAGGTTTCTAACTTTAGTGTCAGCAAGATTACTGCAAATAATATGAGTAACCCGATGTCTGGAGAAGTAATTCTCAAATCTTCCACCAAGGTTCAACATGTAGCCTTTTAGTTCCTGAAGACAATCTCATCCCCTAAATTCCAATGCAGTGTCAAGTAAAAAGAAGTTAACAACAACCCATCAAAATACTAAACCTGACTCGAAGGAATTGTAAGACCATCAACAAATATCGAGACTCCACGAAATATTGGTTTACAAGAACCAGAAGAGCGCGTAGCCTCGGCATCAAACTGATCACGAAGTTTCCGATTCTTCTCCGTCATATAACTACCCCAAAACAGCAAAACTTCCATCAATTTTAAATAGTAAAAAATGCAACCATAAAATGAATCCAAATTAACATGGCTGAACCTGCCAAAACTGGAGAAAGGAGAGCTGCGAAAAGAGGAACGGGAGGCGGATAGAGAATTGGCGCCCCAAGCCATGCCCAGAGTTTTCTGCTTACTGCCTTTACTGTTCTTCGAAGATTTTGAATCACTGCGACTTCTCTTCGAACTCATTTCGGCCGAATGCAAAACAAGTGTGTCGAACAAGGAAGAGATGTAGATTATCCGGTTTATATTTCTCTTTAATTTGTATACTTCGGCTTTTATAGGAGTTAAGGGCGGTTCGTGGATCTAGATATATTCGGTTTAGTAGCTGTTAATGGAACCCATTCGAGATGATAGGTTTATTCTATTTAAACATAAAAATAAGTTTCCTTTAATTAGATAGTTAGGATGGAATATAAAACAAAAAATAATATTTTATTATATTATATTATAAATTAATATTATGAATACTAATACTTACTAACTAATATCGACCAAGACGTATCGTACCGGACGTATCAGTTGGTACCAACTAGGACATACCGGAAGTCGGTTATATCGAGTAGTTGGTATCACTGATATTTTATTGGTTGGTATCGAAAATAAAAAAAAAAAAATTGCAAAATTTTCAAAAAAATTTAAATTCTTCCCTCACTCCCCCTCTTCTTCTCAAAAATTTTTTAATTAGTTATTTTATTTGCTTCAATTTTATAATTATAGCAAATTTTCAAATTTTTTTAAATAAAAATAAAGATTTTTATTGCTAAAAATAA